>CAUYQV010043411.1:0-48683 GCA_963574575.1 Galagoides demidoff | reverse complement strand
GACGCCGTCTAAGTCTTGGTAACTTTTTAAAATTGGTTTAATGTGCTCTTTCAGTGAGGAATGGGATGGCAGGGTTGATTAGAATTGGATAAAAATCATGATATTATGGTTTAGGTTGGGTAGAAACAAGTTTCAGGCAAGAAGTTGAAAGAGTGTTGAGCTATAAATTATCATCTGATGCTTTCTATTAAAGAGTGCTGGGTTTCTTCCTTGGAATGAATAATAAAGATACTTAGCCCAGGCATGGTGTCTCACACTATAATCTTAGCATTCTGATAGACCAGTACGGGAGGATCCCTTGAGCTCAGAAGTTTGAGACCAGCCTGCGCAAGACCAAGACTCTCATCTTTACTAAAAATAGAAAAATTAGCCAGGCAGGTGGTGCCTGTGGCTCAGTGAGTAGGGCACTGGCCCCATATACCGAGGGTGGTGGGTTCAAACCCAGCCCTGGCCGAATTGCAGCAACAACAACAACAAAAAAATAGCTAGGCGTTGTGGCAGGCGTCTGTAGTCCCAGCTCGTCGGGAGCCTGAGGCAGGTGAATCACCTAAGCCCAAGAGCTGGAGGTTGCTGTGAGCTGTGATGTCACAGCACTTTACCAAGGATGACAAAGTGAGACTCTGTCTCTAAAAAAAAAAGAAAAAAAAATTAGCCAGGCATTGTGGCTGGCACCGATAGTCCCAGCTACTTGGGAGGCTGAGGCAGGAGGATTGCTTGAACCCAGGAGTTTGAGGTAGCTTTGAGCTATATTCACACCACAGCACTCTACCCAAGGCAACAAAGAGAGACTCTGTCTCAAAATTAAAAAAAGATATTTTCTTGGCGCCTGTAGAACAATGGTTATGGCACTGATCACATACATCAAGGCTGGCAGGTTCAAACCCAGCCTAGGCCAGCTAAACAACAATGACAACTGCAACAAAAAAATAGCTAGGTGTCATGTAGTTCCAGCTACTTGGGAGGCTGAGGCAAGAGAATCGCTTCAGCCCAAAGGTTTGAGGTTGCTGTGAGCTGTGATGCCATGGCACTCCACCAAGGGTGACATAGTGAGACTATCTCAAAAAAAAGAAAACATTTACAACTTTTATCTTCCTCAGAATTTTCTGGAATAGTAAGGATGGCAATAAGCTGTGTATAATGTTTCCAACTTAAAAATTTTTTTTCTCTTAGGAGCTAAGGTAGAAAATAGGAGTCTTAAATCACAGCCTAAATATGCATCTCCAAAGGGAGAATAAGGGGATCCTTAATCTGTGATGGCCTTACTCTAAGGATTATCCAGATGGCTAGAACACCATGGTTTTCAGGAGACTTCCCCAGGAGATACATAAGGCTGAATGGGAAGCTAAACAGAGTGTGCAACTCATGCTCTGGAGAAGAGATTTGCATCGTTGCTCCCACTGAGGTTCAGGGCTGGTTAGGAGAAAACTCATTCCCTCATAATACCACCTGCTACCAAGCTCTCCTAACCCCAGCGCCTCACTCTTGCCTTGCAGATCCTAGTCACCAATCATCCTTTAGTATCCAGGCAGAGAGTATGGTGAGCCCTGGACTTACATCCCAAACTCAGGACCAACTTTCCAAGGACAGCCAACCACTTGGCCCATTGCTTCAGAATAGTAGCATGGATGAGGAATACTCACTCAAGGCACAGATGCCACCTGAACCTCAGAGCAGCTCAGCTACCCAGCAGGGCCCAGAGAGCAGTGAAGCTAATCTCCCATCTTCTGCCAGGGACTCCCAGCTCCATGCCTACCTGGCCAAGAAATTACGTAGCCCTGATGATCAATGCCCGCCTAGAGCAAAGACCTTGGAGCCTGGGCCCCAGCACTCTGGTTTCCCTATACTCTTGCGGAATCCTCCGGGCCCAATAGGAAGCTCCCCAAAGCAGGGGCGACGGTACCGGTGTGGAGAGTGTGGCAAGGCGTTCCTGCAGCTGTGCCACTTAAAGAAGCATGCGTTTGTGCATACGGGCCACAAGCCCTTTCTTTGCACTGAGTGTGGCAAGAGCTATAGCTCAGAGGAAAGCTTCAAAGCCCACATGCTGGGCCACCGTGGGGTGCGGCCCTTCCCCTGCCCACAATGCGACAAAGCCTATGGCACCCGGAGAGACCTCAAAGAGCACCAAGTGGTGCATTCAGGTGCCCGACCCTTTGCTTGTGATCAGTGTGGCAAGGCCTTTGCCCGCCGGCCCTCCTTGCGTCTGCACCGCAAGACCCACCAGGTGCCAGCTGCCTCTGCTCCATGTCCATGCCCTGTGTGTGGGCGGCCCCTGGCCAACCAGGGCTCCCTACGGAACCACATGCGGCTCCACACAGGGGAAAAACCCTTCTTGTGCCCACACTGTGGCCGGGCTTTCCGCCAGCGGGGCAACCTACGTGGGCACTTGCGGCTACACACTGGGGAGCGGCCTTACCGCTGCCCACACTGTGCTGATGCCTTCCCCCAGCTGCCTGAACTACGACGCCATCTCATCTCCCACACAGGGGAGGCCCACTTATGCCCTGTGTGTGGGAAGGCCCTCCGAGACCCACATACGCTCCGTGCTCATGAGCGCCTGCATTCAGGAGAGAGGCCTTTCCCTTGCCCACAGTGTGGCCGTGCTTATACACTGGCTACCAAGCTGCGGCGCCACCTCAAATCCCACCTGGCAGACAAGCCCTACCGCTGCCCCACTTGTGGCATGGGCTACACCCTCCCCCAGAGCCTCAAGCGACACCAGCTCAGTCACCAGCCTGAGATGCCTTCCAGCCCACTCTCTGTGCCTCCTACTGCTTCTGAGCCCACCATGGTGTTACTGCAGACTGAGCCAGAACTGCTGAACACATGCAGTGAACAGGAAGTTTCCCCAGCAAGGGGCGTTGTAGAGGTCACCATTTCAGAGAGCCCGGAGAAGTGCTTTGCTGAGGCCGGGGAGCCAGGCCCCACTCCAAGCCTGGTGCTAATCCATAAGGACGTGGGTTTTAGTTCCTGGGCAGAAGTGGTGGAAGTGGAGACGGGCACCTGACACCTTTGCCTTCTTCTTACAGAGCTCTTTATAAAGACTTGTATTCCCAGCTGCCGCATGACTTCATCTTTCTCTTTGGGTTGCTTGGGCAGGGACTAGAGTCTACCATGAAAAACAAGTAAAGGACTTCTCTTCTTGCTTGTAAACCACAAATTGGTTCCCAGGACTATTAGGCAGAAGCTCTTCTGGATTGGAGATCTTTGTATTGACATCCAGTAGAGCTTGTTCCATCTCCTTCCCTAGGAACACCACAGTGTGTTTGAAGAGGGCCAGGTGTGGTTGTTCCCACCTCTAATCCCAGCACTTTGGGATGCTGAGGCAGTAGGACTGCTTAAGGCCAGGAGATTGAGACCAGCCTGGGCAACATAGCAAGACCCCATTTCTACCAAAGGTGGGGGAAGCCAGGTACAGTGGCATGTACCTATAGTCCTAACTACTCAGAAGGCTGAGGTGGGAGGATGACTGAGCCCAGGAGTTCAAGGTTGCTGTGAGCTATGATAAGGCCACTGCTCTCCAGCCTGGGTGACCAAGTGAAACCCTGTTTCTAAAAAACAGTTTTAAAAGGTGTAAACATTGCTGAAGTGACCCCATCAGTAAGCTAGTGGTAGTTGGAGGCTAGGATAATTACATCCACGGAGCTCCCTGAGAGACAAGCACTTCTATTTGGAACCAAATTGGGTTACTTTTGAGCATTAGAAGACTTAGCTCAGGTCACAGCCCACATGTCTCTAATTTGGGTTTTAGGTTATTTTGGCAGCTTTTTACACACCTGTGAAGTCCATTATCTTGTGCTGAAGCATACCAAACTCCATAGGGGAGAGGTAGCCAGGGCCAGATCTGTGGCCCTCTGCGTACCTGGACTAAAGGCAGCCCCATGCAGGGAAAGACACATTTTTCCATCTACTTTGGGCATAGGCCACGCTAGCGTTGGGCACAGATATGAACATAACAGAGGCAAGGCTCTTTCCATTAGACAAGAGTTCAAAGAGCTGCAGGCTGTAGAGATTTAATGGGACAATTTAACATAGTCTACCAGGAAAGGCATTCCTAGGAATAATAATGATAAGAAACACTCAGCCCTTACTATAGGCCAATGCTTTATATAATACTTTATTTATATAATACTTATAGCAACATAGTGAGGTAAATATTGTAATAGTATTCTTATTTTACAGTTTGGGAAATGAACAAAGAACTCTTAAGTACCCTGTCTAAGGTCACAAAATTACTAGTGGGTTGAAATTCATGTAACCTGGCAATGGAGTTAAAGCTCTTTACCTCTGCACTCTGCTGTCCTTTTCAGCTGTGACTTTATGATAAGATGGGATGTGAGGAGAGCTGGGTGGGTCTGAGCATTGGGACTGGCATGGAATGAGGGAGAAGGAGGTGGGGCCTTGGCTCAAGAGTTTCAATATTGGCTCAATATTTTCAGGATGTTGAGGAGCTCTTTGAAGGATTTAGAATGACATGATCAGAATTGGGTTTGAAAAATTGGCTGGAGAATAGATTGGTGAGCAGGGTGCAGTTGTGGGGAAGCCAATTAGGAAGCTGCCAAAGTGGCTTGGAATAGGTGGCAATACAGAGATGGAGCCATTTGTTTATTGAACACCTCCCAGATGCTAGTTGCTAGGGATCAAGCTGGCAGGGTCTCTGTGCTCACACAGTTTACCTTCAAATGTGGAAAGGCAAGCAATCAACAAATGTGTGTCAGATGATGGCAAAGGTGTTAATGAAAAGTTACACAGAAAGAGAAGGAAGAATGGGGGTAGGATTTAGGGTGGTCAGGAAAGGCCTCTAGTAACAGGCCTTATAATTGAGAGGAGGGACCCATGTTGATTTCTGGAGAGGAGCTGGATTCCAGGTGGAGGGAATAGTGAGGGCAAATCCCAGTGCGGTCCAGCAAGAGCAAGGGGCAGAGTGACAAAAGTGGAGTATAGAACAAGTGAGGACAGAGAGGCGGGGTTGTGTAGGCTGAGTTGACTGCTTTGGATGGAAATGTTCTCTGGTAGAATTCAGAGACCGAGTGGAAAAGGGATAGAGATCTGACTCTGGGTTTCTAACATAACGGGTTGGGATCTGGGACAATTCTGATTTGGGTTTCAGATGGGTTTTGAGTTTAAAGTGTCTGTGAGAGAGATCACAAATAAGCAGCTGATCGGTGGTGCTCGTAGCTCAGTGGGTAGGGTGCCAGCCACATACACTGAGGCTGAGGGGTTCGAACCTGACGTGGACCAGCTAAAACAACAATGACAACTGCAACAAAAAGAAAAATAGCTGGGTGTTGTGGCAGGTGCCTATAGTCCCAGCTACTTGGAAGTCTGAGGCGAGAAAATGGCTTAAGCCCCAGAGTTTGAGGTTGCTGTGAGCTGTGACACCATAGCACTCTACCCAGGGCAACAGCTTGAGACTCTGCCTCAACAACAACAACAACAACAACAACAAATAAGCAGCTGGAGTAGGTACAAACTGGGGAGAAAAATCTGGGTTAGAGGGAGAATCACAGGAGCCTCTAGTAGACAGGTGGTTGTTGGCTACAGAGAGCAGGGGGAAGACACTGTCACAGCCTGAGGGAGACTTCCCCTTGCCCTTGAAGGTTCACTGAAAAACTGATAAAAGACAGATTAATAGGTAACAAGGCATGTAAATTTATTAGCATACATGAGAGTTGTACAAAATACAAGATCACAAGGAAGTGCCAGATTTTTGATGCTTTTATATCATCTTGAGGTTACAGAAAGAACTGGGCCTGGAAGCCCAGTTAGACAGGAGCTGTGGTGATAAAGCAGTTTATGGTGGCACAACCAGGTTATGGAAGGGAGAGGAGGAGCCTGATTATCAAAGGGGTCTTGTTACATAGAGAAACCTCATAGGTAGAAGCTCTCAGGTAGAAATCACACCAGGAGTTAATTTGATCAGGTCTGCCCGTGCTGCTTGCTCTTGGTCACTTGCTTTTGTTACTATTTTTTCTTTCTTTTTTTGAGACAGAGTCTCATTTTGTTGCCCTTGGTAGAGTGGCCATGGCATCACATAGCTCACATCAACCTCAAACTCTTCAATCTATCAAGTGATTCTCTTGCCTCAGCCACCTGAATAGACTACAGGTACCTGCCACAATGTCTGGCTTTTTTTTTTTTTGCAGTTTTTGGCCAGGGCTGGGTTTGAAACCGCCACCTCTGGCATATGTGGCCAACGCTCTACTCCTTTGAGCCACAGGTGCCGCACAATGTCTGGCTTTTTTTTTTTAGAGACAAGATCTCTTGCTGAGGCTGGTCTAGAACCCATGAGCTCAGGCAATCCACCTGCCTCAGCCTCCCAGAGTGCTGGGTTTATAGGCGTGAGCCACTGCACCTGGGCCCTCTTTTCTTTTTCTTTCTTTCTTTCTTTTTTTTTTTTTTTTTTTTTGAGTCAGTCTTGTTCTATTGTCCAAGTTAGGATGCTGTGGTGTCAGCCTAGCTCATAGCAACCTCAAACCCTTGGGCTCAAGTGATCCTCTTGTCTCAGCCTCCCAAGTAGGGACTACAATGCCTGTCAAACACTTGGCTAATTTTTCTATTTTTAGCAGAGATGGGGTCTCACTCTTGCTCAGGCTGGTCTGGAAAGCCTGAACTCAAGCAATCCACCTACCTCTGCCTCCCATAGTCCTAGGATTATAGGTGTGAGACATCAGACCCAGCCAGTTTTTTCTTTTTCCATGAAGCTGAAGGCCACAATAGCTGAAGTCCATGCTGCTAAATGCTAAAATTTAATCTTCACTAGCTACGTATAGGGAACATTCACAAGGCACCATGATAATGGTTGCTTAGTTGTTTGTCAAGAACTTGGGCCAGCTTCTGTCTAGTTCAAACCAGTTGACACGACCAACTGGGCCTGAGCAAGTGCTCACGAGGGCCAAAAAACACTCTCAGATCATACTAATGTTGCCATTTTCTGAATATATGTCCAATCAAATTCCATGACCCCTGATCACACTTTTTCAGAATAAAACCACCTGCTTCTCTAACCCATAAATATTCTAAGCCTTAACTTTGGGAAGTAGATTTGAAAGTTGCTCTCCTGCCTCCTTGCTTGGTGGCCTTATGATTAAATCTTTTTCCTTTTCCAAAACCCAACCCAGTGATTGATTTACTGAGCATAGGCAGAATAGACCTGTACCTAGCTGGTAAAATGAATAGTTGGTAAATGTTTATTTCAGACCTTAAAAAGTGTCAAGATTCTTGGTGAAAATCTGGCTGCTTCAATGTAGATTTTTCTCTACAGATGCAAATTTCTCCTACAAGAGACAGCTTTTCCAGGCCTTCTGAATCATCTTGAAAAATGTCAAAGAAGTATATTTTGGAGTGAAATATTTTGGTTTTCTTCAAAACAGAATAGGCCCAGGACCAAGGCCAAGGGAGCCAAGCCCTTCAGATCCAATGAGAGGAAAAAGGCTCACTAGGGGAGATTAAAAGTCAGCATCCAGACTCAGTGCCCATAGCACAGTGGTTATGGAGTCAGCCACATACACTGAGGGTGGCGGGTTCGAACTTGGCCCAACTACAACAAAAAAATAGCTGGGCGTTGTGGCGAGCACCTGTAGTCCCAGCTACTTGGAGGCTGTGGCAAGAGAATTGCTTAAGCCCCAGATTTATTTTTTTTTTTTGCAGTTTTTGGCCAGGGCTGGGTTTGAACCCGCCACCTCCAGCATGTAGGGCTAGCGCCCTACTTCTTTGAGCCACAGACACTGTTCCTAAGCTCCAGATTTTGAGGTTACTATGAGCTGTGATGCCACAGCTCTCTACCGAGGGTGACATAGTAGGACTCTGTCTCAAAAAAAAAGAAAGCATCCAACAAAAAGAGAAGCTATTGGAAGAGCTTCAATTAGAGGGATGTGGTCAGCAACGTCTCTTGCTATTAAAAGGGTTGAAGTTTGTGGAAGTTGGTGAGCTGAAGCAGAGCAGTAGCAAGCCGGGTTGGATTGCAGGGAAGGGAGGCGAGACAGATAAAACTAAGGCATTTTTTTTGAGACAGTCTCACTTTGTTGCTGTTAGTAGAGTGTCATGCCGTCATAGCTCACAGCAACCGCAAACTCTTGGGCTCAAGCGATTCTCTTGCCTCAACCTTCTGAAGAGCTTTAGACTACAGGTGCCCACCGCAATGCCCAGTTATTTTTAGAGACGAGTTCTTGCTCTGGCTCAGGCTGGTCTCGAACCCATGAGCTCAGGCAATCCACCTGCCTTAGCCTCCCAGAGTGCTAGGATTACAGTCATGAGCCATTGTACCCAGCCTACAACAGGCATTTTTGTCTCATCACTCTGCTGTCCTGCAGCACAGGTATTGTGATTGCTGTTTTGCAAATGAGGAGACTAAGGTTTGGAGAAGATGAGTACCTGGCCTGGACCACACAGCTGATAAGAGGCAAAGCCAGAATTCAAATGTGAGTGGCTTCCTGGCTTCCCAGGGCTCGACTACCATGTTTTAAGCAGCTCTGTCTCCCCTATCTCCCTCCCTGGTTTGTTACTCACATTAACCCAGCTGCCTGCCCAATCTAAATAACTTCTTGGGAAAGCCTAACTCTAAAATCATCCAAGGGAAAGGAAGACAGTAGGTAATTGTGGAGATTTGTGCAGACAAAGGCCGTACCATCCAAAGCGTGGAAAACAGCTGCTAAGATTAGCTTTTAATCAGCCAACTCTGTTTTTTGGAGCCTCCATGACTTCTTTTCCCGCTCTTGATTCAGGCAGGACCATTTTGACTCAGGTGACCACTCAGCAGCATCTGCCCAGCATCATTAGGCATCGGGGGACAAACTCTTTGCTTGATACTAAACTGCACAGAGAGTGGGCTTGCTTTGTGCTATCGGGGAGGCCTGTCAACATCCACAGCCATCTTCAGGCCAACCCCTGGGGCACTCACACTTTCTACATCTCCCACACAGATAGAGAATTTGATTCATTAAGGCTATCGCTGCTATGCAGGGCAGAGTCCAAAGCCAACAGATTCCAAGGTGCCTGATCCAGCCATCTTTGCTCCACCAACTCTCATAGCTCCAATGAGAATGAGCTTTACAGATCTTGTCCAAGCTCCTCACATGAGTCACAGATGAGAAAACAGAGGCTTACAGACAGCGTAGCAGGACCAGGACTAGGACAGAACTCTGGCCGTCTGACTTCTAATTTAGTGCTCTTTTAGCTCTAATAAAAGGCAGTGAGTGACCTGACCATTGTTGGAAAGACTAATCTCTAATTTTTTTTTCATTGAGAAATATAATTCTTGTTCATTATAATGTTGGAAGTTTCTTTATTCCCCACTTCTCTGCTCCTCTACCCCGATGAAGCCATGGTTAATGATTTGGTGTCTAGAGTACTAAATGTGGGTGTCTCCTTGCTATAGGGTGAAGACACTGTGAAGATGTTGCTGGAGTCTTTTCACAAATGCAAGTTTATCCACAAAGTGTCTATAGCTGCTCAATCAAAAAGTGCAGCCCAATAAAATCTCTTTTGTCCTGATTTGCAACTTGAATAGTACAAGAAAATCTTGCAATACAATAAAATTTGAATCCTGCTCAAAGACCTGCGGGTAGGCTCCGCTCCTGTAGCTCAGTGAGTAGGGCACCAGCCACATACACCGAAGTTGGAGGGTTCGAGCCCGGCCAGGGCCTGCTAAACAGCAATGACAACTGCAATAACAACAAAAAATAGCCAGGTGTAGTGGCGGGCGCCTGTAGTCCCAGCTACTTAGGAGGCTGAGGCAAGAGGATTACTTAAGCGCAAAAGTTTGAGGTTGCTGTGAGCTGTGATACCATAGTACTCTACGAGGGTGACAAATTGAGACTCTCTCTCAAAAAAAAAAAGACCTTTGAATGTTGCAAAGCATATGGATTGTAAAGGACAGGTTTGGGTGTGGGTTTTGGCTCTGCCCTGGACTGCTGCATAAACTTGGGCAAGTTACTTTGCTTCTGTGTGCCTCAGTTTCCTCATTCATAAAATGGTACAAAATATAGTACCTACCTTAGAAATACTGCATAGCTGGCACATGGTAAAGATTACTAAAGTGTAGCTGATTACTAATGGTATTGTCATCAGCCCTCCTAAATTGGAAGATAAGCAAAATTAAGGTATTTGCATGTATTTTCCTACAGGTATTATTGTTTGGGGCAGGCCAGCATCATTCACCAATAGTTTGCTACCTCTGGGTAGACCTTATGATACAAAGAGGGTGTACACTATCAGAATGTCCAGGGATGAGGATCTTGAGACAAGAGTGTTAGTCTGAAGTAAGAGTTTGAGTTCTAGTCCTGGTTTTATCACCAGACTCTCTGTATAACCTTGATCAATTACCTTTCCCCACTCCATTTCCTCCATTTCCTTATAGTAACATGGGGCATTTGGATGAGATCAGTGGTTCCCAATCTCAGCTCCCTTGTGGAGCCCTCTGCTAACTTTTTTCTTTCTATGGATCCCATATGTGTATATTTTTAAATTAAAATTGTTTTGTCCAGGCATAGTGGCTCGTGCTTATAATCCTAGTGCTCTGGGAGGCCAAGGCAGGTGGATTGCCTGAGCCCAGAGTTTGAGACCAGCCTGAGCAAGAGTGAGAACCCATCTCTAAAAATAGCCAGGTGTTGTGGCAGGTGCCTGTAGTCCCAGCTACAAGGAAGGCTGAGGTAAGAGGATCACTCAAGTTCGAGATTTTGAGGTTGACATGAGCTATGGCACCATGGCACTCTGCCGAGGGTGACAAAGTAAAACTCTTGTCTCAAAAAAAAATTGTTTTTTAATTTTATATTTTTATTTTGTTTTGAGATAGAGTCTTGCTCTATCACCATGACTAGAGTGCAATGGTGTGATGACAGCTCACTGCAACCTCCAAAACCCAGGCTTAAGTGATCTTCTTACCCCAGCCTCCAAAGTAGCTGGGTCTACAGGGTGCATGCTCCCATGCTTTGGCAGGATGCCATATTTTTAAAGATTATTACTAAATAGAAATTGACTTATTAATAGTTTTTGTTTTTCGGCTTGGCACCTGTGGCTCAATCGGCTAAGGCGCAAGCCACGTACACCTAAGGTGGCAGGTTTGAATCCCCAGCCCGGGCCCGCCAAACAACAATGATGGCTGCAACCAAAAAATAGCCGGGTGTTGTGGCAGGCGCCTGTGGTCCCAGCTACTTGGGAGGCGGAGGCAGGAGACTCGCTTGAGCCCAGGAGTTGGAGGTTGCTTATGAGCTGTGATGCCATGGCACTGTACCCAGGGGGATAGCTTGAGGCTCCGTCTCAAAAAAAAAAATAGTTTTTGTTTTTCAAAACAGTCTCACTTTGTTACCCTTGATAGAGTGCTTTAGCATCATAGCTTATAGCAACATCAAACTCTTGGGCTCAAGCAATTATCTTGCCTCAGCCTCCCAAGTAGCTGGGACTACAAGCACCCACCACATCACCTGGCTATTTATTAGAGATGGGGTCTCGCTCTTGCTCAGGCTGGTCTGGAACTCCTGAGCTCAGGCAATCCACCTGCCTAGGCCTCCCAGAGTGCTAGGATTTCAGGCATGAGCCATCACACCTGGCCCTTATAGTTTTTAATCAAAACAAAACTGGGCTGGGTGCAATGGCTCATACCTGTAATCCTAGCACTCTGGGATGCTAAGGCAGGGAGATTGTTTGAGATCAGGGGTTTGAGACCAGCCCGAGCAAGAACAACACCCTATCTACAAAAAATAGAAAAATTAGCAGTAGTCCCAGCTACTGAGGAGGCTGAGGTGGAAGGATCACTTGAGCCCAGGAGTTCAAGTTTGCAGTGAGTTATGATGTCACTACTGCACTCTAGCCTTTTAGTCCCTAATTCTCTACTGACCCTCTCTTTCCAAACTGTACGTGACCATGGTCCAGACCCCAAACAGCCAGACCAGAAGGACAGGCAAAGCAGAGCAAGAAGCTACATTTCCTGGGGCTCCTGCTCTTTGTCCCTCTGTCCTACTTAGACCCAGGACTAATATTTACCTTGCATACTGCAAACAGGAAGTGGGGAGGGATAGGGTGGAGCTGAGGGACAGTGTAGGATCAGAAGCCCAGGCCTGGCCCAGCACAGACAGACAGGGGAGAGAAAAAGATCCTGCCCCTACCCTGGGGCAGGCAGCAGGTTCTGAGAGTTGAGAGAAGATAGACCAAAGACCCAAGAGGCCCTGGGCCTGGCTCCTTGTCCCAGACACCCACCACACAAACATATCTTCACAGCATCCTGACCGGAAGGGGGAAGACATGGGGTCTTGCATTAGTGGCTGGGAAGTGGGGGCTAAGAGTGGTTGTCTTAACCCCCAGGGCCGCCTCCAGCAAGTGGGCAGCCACGCCCTCGCCTCTGTACCCTGATTGGCTTGGCGCCTGTGGCGCCTAAGGCACCAGCCACATACGCCTAAGGTAGGGGGTTGGAATCCCCAGCCCAGGCCGCCAAACAACAATGCTGGCTGCAACCAAAAAATGGCCGGGCGTTGTGGCGGGTGCCTGTGGTCCCAGCTACTTGGGAGGTGAAGGCAGGAGACTCGCTTGAGCCCAGGAGTTGGAGGTTGCTTATGAGCTGTGATGCCATGGCACTGTACCCAGGGGGATAGCTTGAGGCTCCGTCTCAAAAAAAAAAAAAAAAAAAAAAAACCTCCCTGATTTACATACGTAGATCTACTGATTATGAAGCATTGACTCTATTTCTTGGGTTTTATATATAATTTCCTTTAGTCCTCCCAACAAACTATTATTGTACAGATGAGGAAACTGAGTCACACAGAGATTAAAAGCAACCATTACTGTATGTCAGGATTGGGTGGAGCCTCAGGAAGGTTTTGCAGCCCCATTGGCCCAAGCTCACCCGTGTTCCAGGGGAGAATGTGGTAGGCACTGGTGTTACGGGGACCTATTCTCTGTGACTTTCTCCCAAATCATCCATCCTGGTTCCCAGGAGGACCTGTCGTCTTGGATGGCGGGGGCAGGCAGGAGGACTGTCTGTCCACTTGTCCTCATGGCCCTGACCTGATGACCTCTACCTCTCTGCTGATTTCTTCATGTTAGTTCAACATTAACTTGCAGGGGTCAGGATAGTCTCTCAGAGTCCCGGGAGCTTACACGCTATGGCGCACATCCGAGGCCTACAGCTACCTGGCTGCCTGGCCCTGGCTGCCCTGTGTAGCCTTGTGCACAGCCAGCATGGTAAGGGGGGCTCTCAGGCTGGGATCTCCTGGTTCCACAGAGAACATGGGGGACCAGCCCCTAGGTGGGTCCCAGCCCAGGGTGTCTGGCTTAGAGAAGGAGCCAGGAGCTCCGGGCTGGGCAGAGGGCAGCTGCTTCTGTCAATGTGGGGAGTGGGCTGAGGCAACCGATGAAAGGCAGGGAGCTAGGGGGCTTCATTCAGCAGCCTTCTGGGTACATCCACTATCCCAGATACCTCCTCACAGAAGCTGGTGGGGCAGGGCAGACTTACTTCCAAGACAGCCTGGCTCCAGACCCTACTGTCCCACGACCATCCCACTACAGTGTTCCTGGCTCCTCAGCAAGCGCTGTCGCTGCTCCAGCGGGTCCGCCGTGCCAACAGTGGCTTCTTTGAGGAGGTGCGCAAGGGCAACCTGGAGCGGGAGTGCTTCGAGGAGCTGTGCAGTTACGAGGAGGCTTTCGAGGCCCTGGAGTCGTCCAGCACCACGGTGAGCCCTGCACTGCTCAGAGAGGGACTGGTGTCCCTCATGGGGGCATAGCTCTAGAGCCATAGGGGAGGAGAGTGAGGAACCTCCTTGCTTCTTTGCTGTTGAGAACTTAATTTCAACTCTGAGTCCCATTTTACTGGGCTGGCAAGATGGGCAGCCCCAGCCTTTCTTGGGGGTCCCTACCTCTGGGCTGTGACAAGGTTCCAGAGTCTAGTGTAGCTCCATGACCTTGGGAGGCCTCCTCTGTCTTCAGACATCTGTCTGTGATGGGGCTTTCTGGAGCCCACGGCCCTAGCTCACTAGATCTCTTCAGCTTCAGTATTTCTGCTGCTTCTGCGCCACCCTTGGGGGCTGGGACTCTGGAGTCAGGGAAACCTAGGCTCAGGCCTCAGTATTCCTGGAGCTCTGTGCAACCTTTCCCTTCTGGAGGGGGTTTCTGCTGGGGCCAAACACGCCCTCTTCTCCCATCTCCCCTAGCCTAAGTGTATCCCTGTTCAGTCTTGGTGTGTGTTTTAGGGGGGATTCCCCTGTCCTTAAATACTCTTCTCCTTTTGGAGACAAAAGTAGGAGATTCTGCCACAAACCTGCCTAGCGTCTGTCCCCTATGCGACCAAGGTAAAGTAAAGAGGAAATTATGAGGAGAAGACATAAAGTTTACTAAAACAAAACAAAACAGGATCCTGCCATAGTCTTACTCCCAGCCCTTGTTTTTTAGGATGTATTCTGGGCCAAGTACACAGGTGAGCATTGGGAAGGGTTTGCCCCAGGAAGGGAGGCCTGGGGACCCCACTTAGGGAATATTCTATCCCAGAGAATCTTTTGGTACATCCAATCATCCATCCATCCATCTACCTCCTCTTCCTTCTTTCCTTTCTTCTATACATCTCTGTTTCTCAATGTCATCCCACTTATCCTCGACTCAGCCCATCCTCCCTCACCCCAATCCAAAAGCTGTTTCTGGGTCTTTTCCAGCTTGTACATCAGTGAGGAAGCCACGAGAAAAGTTCAATGAATGTATGGAAGGTGAGCAACTGACCACAGGGGGTGGGGCTGGTGGGGGAGCCTAGAACAAGAGGAGGGCAGGGGCTGGTCAGGAGCGTGGTCCAGCGGTGGCAGTCTCTAGTATATGACATTGCCTTCTGTTCCCGAGGTCAAGGTTGTATCTTTGCATCAAGTTCTGTATCTAGCAGTCAGTAAGATGATTAATGCTGGCTGTGTGCAGTGGCTCATGCCTGTAATCCAGCACTCTGGGAGGCCCAGGCTGGTGGATTGCCTGAACTCACAGGTTCAAGACCAGCCTGAGCCAGAGTGAGACCCCATCTCTAAAAATAGCCAGGCATTGTGGTTGGTGCCTGTAGTCCCAGCTACTTTGGAGGCTGAGGCAAGAGAATTATTTGAGCCCAAGTATTTGAGGTTGCTGTGAGCTATGATGTCACAGCACTCTACCGAGGGTAACAGAGTGAAACTATGTCTCAAAAAAAAAAAAAAAGTGCTGGGCTCGGCGCCTGTGGCTCAATCAGCTAAGGCGCCAGCCACGTACACCTAAGGTGACAGGTTCGAATCCCCAGCCTGGCCCGCCAAACAATGACGACTACAACCAAAAAATGGCAGGGCGTTGTGGCGGGCGCCCGTGGTCCCAGCTACTTGGGAGGCGGAGGCAGGAGACTCGCTTGAGCCCAGGAGTTGGAGGTTGCTATGAGCTGTGATGCCACAGCACTCTACCCAGGGGTATAGCTTGAGGCTCTGTCTCAAAAAATAAATAAATAAATAAAAATAAAAAATGAAAAGTTACCCCCTACATGCTAGGCAACAAGGATATGAAGATGAGTAGGAGAAGAAGACAGGATGTAGCAAAGGGGTTATAAAGCTGATTGAGCAAAATAGTTAGAACTCTAGATTCTAAAGTCAGACTTGACACTAACTGTGTGACTTTCCATAAACTCCTGGAGCCTTAGAGCCTTTTTTTTTTTTTTTGCTTATCTGCAGAGTAACATTGCTGTGGTAGTTAAATAGGAAGTGATCAATATAGCATTAGATGATAATTGTCATCATATATGGAGAATATCAAAAGAAAAAAATTATAAAAGGGGAACAGCTTTGTGTCGCCCACAAGAAATCTTCAGGAAGCAGTGCTATTAGAAGTCTGAAGCTGAAAGATGAGGAGGACAGTGCCAAACAGGGAGAGAGGTGAAACATTATGCCAAGCAAAAGAGAGAATGTGAGCCAAGTTATACACTCGTGGGAAACTGCAAATATGAATTTGCTGGTGATGGTGTATATGGATGAAAGTGGTAGGAAGGAGAGCTGGAATTTTATTCTGAGGCATGCAATAGAAGATTCCAATGCTATTTATAAATAAATGCATGACATAATCAAAATTAAACTTTTTAAAAAGGTAATAGCCTGTCCACTGTGAAAAAGAGTACCCTGAAAAATTAAGGAGACCCAGCCTGTTACATTGGTTCAAGCTAAAGGCGGGAATGGGGTGAACTGGGGCAGAGGCAAAAGGAATTCAGACCCGACAACAGAGTTTTAAAAACTTAGGATGCAAAATAAAAAGCATTCAGGATGCATAGGTGAAACAAAAAAGAGGAACAAGTTCTCAAGCCTAGTCTCTGAGTGCTCCAACTTAAGTAAAGAATTGAAAAATGTCAAAGACAAGTTTTATCTCCAACATGGTCAGTTTTAGATATTAGATTAGCAAAAAGAAAAAAAAAGTGTACAAAAACTATAGTGAAAGAGGCTAACTGAAACTTCAAACAGAACAATACTGGAACAGTGGTGTCATTGTTCATGGAGAAACAGTCATCTGTCAGCGTGTCTGCAAAACGATTTTCTACCTGGTTAGCTTAGCATATGGAAAATGCGTGCTTCCTTTCCCTTGGAGGGAGAACACTGAGATAGTACATAACAAGCTACTTCACTCTGAATACCTGAATGTGGGCTTTCAATGGACAATTCAGCCTGCTTTTCATGTGCTGTTCACCGATAATTTATAATATGCACAAAATAGTCTTCTCGATTAGATTTATATCCTTGCATTTAAATTAAGATTCACTTAGTCTGATGCCTCCAAGTCTAGCTGAAAAGATGCCAAAAGTATGGCTTTTAAGTTTTCAGACTTTGGGGGGGAGGGATTAATTCATCCACCAGAAGCCCAATAATTCCATGTGTCCAAATTTGGATGTATCTGCTACTTCTGAAAGAAACAATGATGATACTATGCTGACTCTGAAAATGAATCAAATAGAAGAAAAGGCATAATGCAATGCCAAATCTGGATTAATTTGCACATATTTTTGACCTAAAAGAATTTTGTCATCATTTGTCTGGAGCCTTGTTGGAAGCTATTTGTGAGTCATTTCTAGAGAGCGCCTTTCAGGATGCTCAGTTTTAAATTGTATGAAAGCTCTATTTTGATTTCCCTGATCATGTGACAAGACTGCCTGCCTTTCTATAATTATGTCTCTGAAGCCCCCATCAGTAGGATGACCGCAAAGCCACCTCTTTAAATCTAGTGAAAACATGAAGCTCAAGATGAAATTCAGCACTTGAACTCAACTCAAAAGGCTGGATGTAAAAGAAGGCAGACAACAATGAAATTAGAAAGACTTCAACTGAATATAAAATCATTCATTCTTAACACCTTAAAATGGCTGCCTGTGGACATAGTGTCACTAAAATTTTCAATAGTTACTTTGAAATGTCAAATAGTTACAGAGGTAAGTTTATAGAAAATTTTATAAGTATTCCAGGACAAAAAAATGAGGAATACTCTCATATTATATTTATTGCTATTTTCCACTCATTCATCAAGGGACCACCTTCATGAAATATCAGATAGGCTGATTTGATGTTTTTCCAACCAATCAGGAAACATTCACTGAGTTCCCAATGATGCTGAAATGTGTTTGATACAATGGAAATACAACAAGATTCTTGAACAAAAGACAATCAAAATAGCAAAATTATCAAAAACAATAGGACAATTTTAATTTAATAATAAAATTTTGACAACAAAAATCTTACAAAACTTTACACATATAATATATATGTGATGCATGCGTATAATTGAACCACATACAATAGAACCTCTGAAAGTTGGCCACCCAAGGAACTATAACAAACTGGTGGACATATGGAGGTGGTCAACATAATGAAGGAGGCCTACCATACTGATATGTACAAATGGTACATGTCTGGTGTGTGAAAATTAGGTAGTATCAGTACAGGTTTGTACTAAATGTACAAATGGTACATGTCTGGTGTGTGAAAATCAGTACCTCTGTACTGATACTACATGTGGTACATGTCTGGTCTGTGAAAATTAGGTCAACCTAAGGAGGTGGTCAACTATGGAGGTTCTACTGTGTGTAGTTAAGAAACTTAGGTAGTATCAGTACTACTGTACTGATATGTACATGTCTGGTCTGTGAAAATTTGGTCAACCTAAGGAGGTGGTCAACTATGGAGGTTCTACTGTGTATAGTTAAATTTAAAACCCAACGAAGGAATTAATTGGTTGATTAGATACAGTTGAAGAGAAGTTTAATAAGTAAGAAACCAACTGGAAAAAATTGTGTCAGTAACAACACAAAAGCAAAGATGGATAGAAAACATGAAAGAAAGTTAAACAGAACAAGATATTTGTTTTAAGGAATGAGGAATGATATTTCAATTGATAATGGCTGAAACGTCCAGAGTTTAAGAAAGATACAGTCTTCATTAAAATCTCCAATGTATCGAAAGCAGGATAAATCAAAGGAAGCCCAAATCCAGCATATTTTAGTTTAAGAGCAAGCCAAGAAAGACAAAAAGGAAATCTTAAAAGCAGCTAGAGGAGAAATGCAATTTACCTAAAAATAAGCTGAGATTAAACTGATAACCTACCTCTCAATAACCATAAGAAAAGACAAAACACAATGCTGAAATGTCTTCCACATACCAAGAGAAAATAACTATCAACATAGAACTGCATTCTCAGAAAACACAGAAGGTTTATTATTTCAAGGGGGAACACTACTTCCTCATTTGCAATATATCACTCATGATAGCTTCCTCTGAAGGAAGCTGAATTAGTGTAGCTCTAGGCCTCCCTTTGTGTCTTAAATCAAGAAAATGCAGGCATGTTCAAGAAAAACAACTTTATAGGACAGCCCTTCTTTATACTGGAAAGTATGCTTCTCACAGAAAGCATATTTTGTTCAGTTCCTCCAAGGCACATCTGTCTCCCCTGGCCCCTGTTGTATGACTTCTCTCACTAGTAAGGAAATATCAGGCTTGTTATATTTACCTAGGATTTCTTTCTCCACTTTCAGAACAAGGGCAAGGAAAAAGTATGCAACTTATTAGGGACCTTTTGAAAACTCTGATAACCACCCACAGATCCTCACTAAGAGAATATGTGAGAAATAAACACAAAGAAGAAGAAAAATAACCTTAGAAGAAAACGCTTGGGTTCTAGCAAAAAATTGAATAAATGAAAGTAGTAAAAATGTGGCTAAGAATAAACAAATACTGACTGTATAAATCAATTATAACAATGTTTAATTGGCTGGATTAAAACAAATCCCCACAAGAGTTTAAGACTAGATAACATCAGCAGCTAAAGGTCACTGTATTGTTGAAGACAGTAAAGATTCTGTTTAATTTTTGACTTTATTAAGTATGTATTATACTTTCAATGGCAAAGATCAAAAGAATTAAAAGTGAAATTATATCTTCCAAAGAATAGTAAAAAAAAAGTTAGAATGAAGGAAAAAAAAATCTAAACAAAGGCAAGAGAAAAAATATGCATGAAAAAGGGATAAGCAGAAAGTACAAAATGAAAAGGTAGGATGTATATTGGCTATAATAACCATAAAAATACTGCAACTGTCATAACAGAAGTAAACCCAAAGTTGATAACTGATAGTATCAGATAAATATCTTAAATACAGTAGAACCTCTATAAGTTGTCCACCCAAGGGACCGTAACTATAATGACAGGCCAACGTGTGGAGGTGGTCAACATAAGGAACTAGGCCTGTTGCACTGGTACTTACATGGGGTACAAGTCTGGTCTATGAAAATCAGGTCAATTTAAGGAAGTACTCAGTCTTGGGAGATTATTAAGTATGAAGGTTCTACTGTATGTGAAAATGAGAAAATATTTGACCTAAATGAAAATGAAAATACACATCAAAATACAATAGGACTTCCATAACTAACCACCTCCTTATGGTGACCTAATTTTCATCGACCAGACATGTGCCACAGGCATGTATCTGTGCACAGTAGGCCTCATTCCTCACGTTCACCAGTTTGTTAGTCTCTCACGTGGTTAATTTAAAGAGGTTCTACTGTATATGGGATGATCACAGAGGGAGACACAGGAAAAGACTGGAGTGTAGGCCTATAAACCAAGGGACCTGGAGGATTACTAGCAACACCAGAAGCTAGAACAGGTGCCAGGGATAGTTTCTCCCTCAGAGCCTCAAGAAACCACCAACCCTGCAACCTCTCGCCTCCTGAATACAACTGAACCAGTTTTGTTATAGTCAGAAAATCATTCCTTAGCTTGCAAAGGAGGCATCCGCAGCTGCTGGAGAAGATGTCAGCACAGCATGTAAGAATGTCCCCGTGTTTACCGGAAGCTGAAGAATTGGGTCGCGAAGACTATGATGAAAGATTTGTCGTATGTGGAGAGAAGTTTGTTTTCTATAGTTACAGCAATCTATTGGATTTACTCTCAAAAAAAAAAAAAAAGATTGCTACAAATATTTTTGACATGTAATAGCAGACTTTCTCTATCGTCCCAGGAAATGTATCAGAAAAATGTTAGGAAATACCAAATATTTCACTCAGGACAAGATTCTGCTGTCATTCCATGGAGCCATCGTGGAAGAAGAGGCAGCAAAATATCTTAGAGGGAAGTTGCGCGGGTTAATCCCACAACACATTCAAAATTTAACAAATAAGTATCCATTGTTGTAAAAGTTATGATTCTTAGATAGACTACAAAGTCTAACTATAAATAGTAATATAACACAATAAAAGACTTTGTGTGTTGTTTCCCTTTTTTAGAATTTCTTAATAGATTAAAACATTATAACCCTCCAAATTTGGCACTACATTTGGCCTAGTTTTCAAAGTAAAAACTCAATAACTCCCTCCACCAAAAAAAAAAGAACTTGTGGGATTCAGTAGCATAGTGCACAGGGAAGTGCTATATTGCTAAATTATTATATTACAAAAGATAACACACAAATCCATAATACAAGTTTTCAGTTTTAGAAAATAGAACACAGTTGTGAAATTATCCCAAAGCAAGGAGATGTGAGAAAATAATAAAGGAGCATAAATCAAAATAGAGAAAGGAATAATTATAAAAATGAAAGAAAAACCTGGTTGTTGCAAAAAGAGCAATAAAGTGATTACCCTTGTAGACAGACAATTCAGGAAATGTTGAGAGAAGGCAAAAGTGATCAATATTGAAAAATTAAAGTGGCAATATTACTGACTTCAGACACTACAGACATGAAAAGAATAATAGGAGAATGTCAAGGACAATTCTATGCTCAGAAATTTGACAACTTAGATAAAATGGACCAGTTCCTTTATAGACATCAGTTATAAAAACTGTTATAAAAAAGAAGAAATAGACCATCTGACTACACCATTGCCTATTACATAAATTGAAATTGTAGTTAAAATTAGGCATGTTTAACTCTCTAGGTGATGTCACTGGCAGATCATACAAACATTTAAGAAAGAAATAATGTAAGATCTACATAATCACTATCAAAAATTTGACAAGAAGACAAAACTCCCCAAAGTATTGTCTAAGGCCAGCATTATTTTAATGCCCAGATTCATCAAAGACATCACAAGAAAACTTCAGACTAATTTTCTTTGCATACACAGACATAAAAAAAAATCTTCAACAAAATATTAGCATATCAAATTCAGCCACACACAGCAAGAATTATTTATCATGATTAAGGTGGGTTTATCTGGGGAATCCAGGGCTGGTTTAACGTTTGAAATTTAGTTTCATTTTACGTGTTTGCACACTAAAGGAAGAGAACTAAGTAATTCTTTCCATTGGTGAAGAAAAAGCACCTGACAAAATTCAATATCCAATCATGACAAGAACTTTCAGCAAAGAAAGAATCATAGAGAACACCCTTTAACAATGATGAGGGGATTCTACAAAGATCTTGTTAGCTAACATCATAAAATCAAGATCCAGGCAAAGATACCAACTCTCACATTCCTACTGAACATCACACTGCAAGTCTTAAAAGTATAAAAATGTAACAACAACCACAAAAAAAGACAAATAGATTTGAAAAGAGGATATAAAACTTTCCTCATTCACAGAGGATATGATTGTCTAAACAGAAACCCCCAAATGTGTAAGAAAGCCCTTAGAACTCATAACAGAAGTTAGTGAAGTCACAGATACAAGGTCAAAATGCAATGAACTGTGTTAGCATAAACTAGAAATAAACAAGTGGAAACAGCGTTCTTAAAACAGTACCATCTCCCATAGCATAGAAATGTAAAATACTTAGGTGTAAATCAAGAAACATCACAAACATAGCAGAGATTAAAATAATAATATCATTTAATGATGATGATGACAATGATAATAATGCTAACATTGGCTAACATTCAGGTAGTGCTCACTCTACACTGGCAATGTTCTATGTAATTTACATGGATAGTTCTTGTGCATCACACAACCCTATGAGGCACGTACTATTCTATCTCCATTTGGCATATGAGCACATAGAGACACTAGAAACTATATGTGTTGTGCCTTCCTTTAAACAGTAAGAATTGAACACAAGCAGTCTAACGGTATTCTCTCTGCCATTATTTCCTATGGGATGCTACCTTTATATAATTACCTTGTTAGTCCTCTTAACCTTGCCCACATGGCTGCAAATAGAATCTTCATTAAAATATCTTTATCTAAGCCAAATTAATATATATCATTTTCTGCCAGAACGCTAGCTAATACAACATGTCAACAGGAATGCCTCTTCTAAACCAAGTAGCCTACAACATTTACAGTAAGATATAATGTTAGAAAATTTAAAAACACAAAACCAAATGTTACATTGTTTAGGGACATATGGGATAAAATTAAAATCCAGGCAATATTTTCTTTTTATTTATTTTTTTTATTAAGTCATTTTGTACATAGATCATAAATACATTTCTGCAACTATGGGATTCAATGTGTTGATTATTTGTACAAATTGGAGTGCTTACATCCTACTAATCAACATAGCCTTCATCTCATTTATCCAATTACAGGATTAAGAACTTTGTGTTCTATACCTGATAGATCCAATATGGTGCATAGGTGTGGTCCCCCTACTAACCATCCCTCTATTGACCCATCCCCTCTCTCTTCCCCTCCCCCTCCCCTTCCCTCTTCATCCGAGGTTATAGTTGGGTTTCATTTTTCATATGCAAGTGTGAGTGATTGTAAATTGGTTTCACAGTAGTGTTGAGTACATTGGATATTTTTTTTTTCCATTCCTGAGATACTTTACTAAGAAGAATATTTTCCAGCTCCATCCATGGAAACATGAAAGAGGTAAAGTTTTAAAAAATATCAATTCAAGAGTGTACTCATATAAAGGCAGGGGAAGACAGATGGTATTGGGATTCAGAAGGACCTTCACAGTTTGCCACCCATTTCTTAAATTGAGCACTGGGTTTATAAACTCTACTTTCAGTATTAAATGTCATATTATTTTATAGGGTATCATATACTATATACTGCATATAAATATGAAGAAAATCCACATTAGACAAAATCTTTAAGTTAACTGTATAAGAATTAAGGTAAAGATGACTTGTTCATTGATTTAGTAAATTTTTGTAGAAAATCTGCTATGTGCTAGGCATGGTTCTGGGCATTAGGGTATCACTATTCTGAGGTGGGAAAGGCACAAAACAACAAACAATAAATAAGTAAAATATGTAATATGGCAAATGATAATAAGTACTAAGAAAAACATAAAGCAAAAAAAAGGAATAGATACATTTCCTGGTGATGTAGCCTCATTTATTTTAAAGACAGTTAAATAGACAATTATTAACTTAGAACACAGAAAGAATAAAAGAAAAGGAAACATTCAATACGTAAAGACCAAGCAATTAATTTTTGTATATTTATCTGTATCCAGTTGCTTTACTATATCTACTTATTTTTTCTAGAAGTTTTTCAGTCCATTTTGCTGAAAGAATATCAAATCCCATGGCTAGTAAAAAATGTGTTGTAAATTCATGAGTAGCAGGTCCAAGTGAGACAGAAATCATGGTTTCTATGGATCACTACGAAGGAGGTAGTAATCATTCATTCAACAAATGTTTATTGATGGTTATTTATTGTACACCAGAAAAAATGTCAGAGTCTGAGCTCAAGATACTTACCTCCAAATGGTGGAGTAAACTATTAGTTAAATAATTGCATCCTGGCCAGGCACAGTGGCTCACGTCTATAATCCTAGCACTTTGAGAGGCTGAGGCAAGTAGATTGCCTAAGCTCAGGAGTACAAGACCACCCTGAGCAAAGCAAGACCCTGTTTCTACTAAAAATAGAAAAAGTAGCTGGGGACTGTGGTGGGCATCTGCAGTCCCAGCTACTGGGGAGCCTGAAGCCGGAGTATAATTTGATCCCCAGAGTTTGGGGTTGCTGTAAGCTATGACACCATGGCATGCTACTCAGAATGACAGAGTGACATTGTGTCACAGAAAAAAAAAATAACAATGATAATTGCATCTAAATGCAAAAGTGTTACAGAGATGTACAATTGGTTAAGATGGCATGTGGTTGCCAGGGTACCTAATTAGGGAAGTCAAGAAGCACTTCTCTGTAGCAAGGACACTGAAACTGAGGTCCTTTAAAAGGGTAGAAAGAGGTACCTTGGACAAAGGAAGGCAGGATTATCGGGGTGGAGAGGTGCTGAAAGCAGACCCTGTCCCCTGGGCGAGAGGAGCTCACAGTCAGCCTAGAGATTTAGACAGTGGATCCTACACCATCCCATGCAAACTCCAAGACTACAAAGACCTCGCCTGGAACAGCATCAGGAATACCATAAATATCTATCCCATCTATGCAAACTCCAAGACTATACAGACTTCGCCTGGAACAAACAGGAGTACCATAAATATCTATCAAATAAGTGAAAAGCTACAGGGAACTCTGCATATTTGCTTAATGAGAGTTTTTTCTTTTATGCTAATAGCAATTGGAAAGGATTAAGAAAAATAAACTATAAAGAGACCCAACTGCATAGATCTTGAGTCTTTCTGAGGCTCCAAGTGCCAAGGTGGTGGCATAATAGACAAGGTATGGTAGAGAGAAGTGGACAGATGAAAAAATACATAGAAGGTCAAGTAGGCAGAATTTAGGGATGAATTTGTACTACCCATGAATCAAATAATTGATGGAGGAAGGACTTCTTTACAGAGTCCACTCATAACTAATATTTTGTTAGCATAATAAAGATTCACTTGCAAATAAAAAGGAAGATAAAGGGAATAAAAAAATCAAGACAGTAAGAAATGATAAATCAGAGAAGAATGCTGGGTGCCCATACAAGTCTTGCTGAGGCAGAATTCCTTCTATTCCATCTATTTTGCTTATACGAATACACACCTGCAATGTAGATAACTAATCACTCACCATAATTTATGCCACTGTCTTGTCAAGTAGTTCCTTCCATCCACCACCTAGTAAATAACTAGAAAAGATAAATTACTGGGGCGAGCGGTCGAAGCCAACAGCATCTTTTACCCATCCTAACTTACAGACTCAGCCTAATGCAACAGTCATTCCCTCAAGAGTGAAAGACTATTTACTTCTTCCAAGTAAGTGACAAGATTAGCACTGTACACTCTATGGAAAACCCAGCCCTTCACTTAAAACATTAGATAATGCAAATCAGATGCATCAGTGGACAAAACAGAAATACTAAGCAAAAGAGTGCAAAGCCCTGATTTTTCACATTTTATCCCCGGCACAGTCAAACACGTAAGCTTTGGGACTAATCTAATAATTTTCACCCGGGGCTGACAATGTATCTTACTGTGTTACAAATAAATAGCAGAGATAGTCCATAGACTGTCAACTCCCTGCTGCTGAACAAACAGGGTTATGACTGCACTCAGTGAAATAAAAAAGCACCCAAGGAATGAGCTAGGCAGCAGAGGCAGCTGCAAGTGCAAATCTGTCGAAAACCTCAGGAAGCAGAAGTCCAAAGTTATTATTTTACTGAGGTTAGTATCTTGGGGGATTAGAGGTAGAAGCTTCATACCTCCAGGTTTTCTAGCTTAAGTCAACTGAAAGCATGCATGACTTTTTTAAAAAATCAGAAAGCAGACTGTGTTGTCCTAATACCTAGATAAAGTTGTTTATCTGAAAAAGGGCAATTATTACACTGCTTCATGTGAACCTGGGAGTATTTCTTAATCACCAAATATTTCCTCCAAGGAGCCTAAGACTTAGGAAGCTGCTTTTCAGTTGAAAAGTATTCCAAAAAGTTGATAATCTGAATTGACTACCACCAAATCTGTGTGTGTTGAAATAAGGAACTGTCATCTGTGGAGATTATCTTGAAAACAGAAAAGTGGGTAACCCATGTCTAAAATCTAGACAAGTAGATGTTTGGATATGAACCATCATACTCACTAGCACTGAACCCTCTGGTAAATAAATTACCTTTATGTGGGATATAAATCAATATTTCTAAACCTACCACTACTTTTGATCTTTATCTAAGCCAACTAAGTAGTAAAATATTTTATACTATGACCAGGTGATAATAAACAATGAAAAGTCTGAAATTTTCTTTTATTCTGGTCAACTCAGAAAACTGTTACCCTTTGTCTGTTATTGTTTGGTTGTTAGGTTTTCCTTTGCATCTTTAATTTTTTTCCTGTCCCCAAAAGAGGTTGGAATTCTCAAGCCCTGAAAATCTATTCTGTACCTTCTTGGTGTGGTTTTTCTCTACTACTCGGTAAATAATCCTTACGTAGATAATTAGGATTCTCTAAATGGTAATCTCATGGTATTTTTTGATACAATTGCTTTATTTCTACATTTTCTTTATTTAGAACACTAATGAATAAAGATGATTAGCCTCTGTCTAGGAAAAAAGAGGCAGAAAACCCTATAAAACCACGACAGTGAAGTCTAATTACTTCACACTGATTACCAGGGATGAGGCCCAGCTTGAATGAGTCAAAAATATGAATTATGGAATATTTTCAGAATATATGGCATTTATTCTTTCAGTTACCTGCTGTATTTTAAATCAAGGGACGAAATAACGAGTAACTGATATTTTGAGGGAGATAGAATGTTTTGTAAAATTGCATAACAGGAGAGTTCAATAAGCTTGAAAATCATCTTTCTTGATTATATTAAATAGAACCCACTTTACTACCCTAACCTTTTCTGTTGCTAAATGTATTCTGAGTAGCAGTCCTTGTGATCAGTAAATAAAGCAAATTATTTTACAAATAAATGCTAACTTTCTGATTTTTAGCAATATTTAGGAAAGAAAAATAAATTGCAAGACAAAAATCAAAACGCTTTAAGCTTATGGGCCCCACAAAACACAAGACGGGCTGGGTTTGGCCTGCAGGCCTCAGTGTCCCAGTAGATATCAACCCTCTCATACATGTATACATGAAATTCCACTGCATTAGAAACAGAGAAAAGATATCAAGAACTGAAGGACTGAAAAACATCAAAGATGATATTTAATGGCTAAATATAAACATGCAAATCAGAGCTGTTGTATTTTATTCAACATATGTGAATTTTATTCATATATTCAAGACTAGTGTGTATGTGTATGTGTGTGTGAAGAAGATAAACACCTCCTTACCAGCAGTTGTAATCTTATTCAATTATTTGAATCCCTGAGAAACAACACTAAGCAGTATTTTTCTAATACTTTGGGTTAAGAAGTATAATTAATTGCCTATCTTATACATCTTCCTGTGAAACTCAAATCAAACTCATTTTGATGGTGAAAATAACAGTTTGCTTTCATTCTATTCTTCTCTACAACCATGACTCAGATCTCAAGTTTTGGCAGAACAGATGGGGAAATGCCCAGCTCTGCTCCAAGAGAAGGTGCTTGGACCTTCCAAGGGCAGTTACACAAGCACACTTGCCCTGTCAACTTTTGTGGACCATGTTTTTGGAAATGACAGATAATCTTCTCCCAAATAAGGGTGTCTGGAGTTTAAAACACACAGATATACAGTAGCACCTCCATAGGTGACCACTTCCCAATGTTGGTCCTCCTTAAGTTGACCTAATTTACATGGACCAGACATGTGCGTATCGGTAGAGTAGGCCTCATTCCTTATGCTGGCCACCTCCATATGTTGACCAGTTTATTATTATTCCTGCGATGCTCAGTTTCCACTACACTAATTTCACGAAAATATTTGGTTTGTAGCATATGCTATGGAATTATACAAACTATAGTTTAGAACCTCCTTGATGGTTATTTACCTGAACATATGTGAACACACACACACACACACACACACACACACACACAAACACACAGGTCCACAGTCTGTAAAAATGAAAAAGTTTAATCCTGGAGATTAAGCGACTTGCCAAAGATTATAAAATTAACAAGACCCTTGACCAGACAAAGTGGCTCACACCTGTAATCCTAGCACATCGAAGGCTCAGGCGGGTCACTTGGTCACTTGAGACCATGAGTTTGAGATCAACCTGGACAACGTAGCAATACCCTGTCTCTATGAAAAATTAAAAAATTAGCCAGGCCTGTTGGCATATGTTTATAGTCCCAGCTACTTAGGTGGCTAAGGCAGGAGGATCACTGAGCTCAGGTATTTGAGGTTGCACTGAGCCTGTGATGTATACTCTAGTCCAGGCAACGGAACAAGACTCTGTCTCAACAAAAATAAAGAAAGAAAGAAAATTAACAAGTTGTGAAAGTTGGAAGGCTGGGTGCACTTAAGCACAGTGTTCTCCACATCTGTCTCCTGAGAACTGATTTTGAGGAAGGCCTTGAAGACTTACTGGTATTTGTTCACCCTAAAGACTTGCACTGGGTCATCCAGGGTTATTGTCTGAGTCACTGTCCTCATTTCATTCTATAGTGGCCTTCAAAACACAGTGATGAGCTTTAATTCTCTTCAGGGCATCTGAACAGATTTTCCTTCTGAAACCACCTTTGAGAAAGCACCTACTGTTGGCATGTGCACATCAACCCAATAAATCTTTAGCCAACTTCCTCCTGCATCATTAAAAGGAAATAATAGCATTTTATAGTTATACAAATCCTCAGATGCATTGAAATAGCTTGATTTTCAGCTATACAGACTTCTAGTTTTTATTTTTATTTTTGGTCTTAACCACCATTATTTATTTATTTTTTTATTAATTTTTAATTAAATTAATAACTGTATACATTTATGGGGTACAATGTGATGATTTGATATACAATGTGGGAATGCTTAAATCAAACTGATTAACATAGCCATCACCTCACTTACTTCTTTTTTGTTGTCAGACATTTAAAATTTGCTCTTAGGGATTTTGAAATATACCCTTGTGTTCTGCACATTAGGTGAGATCCCATCACATCCCCTTCCTCCTCCTATCCATCTGCCTGCCCTCTTCCCCTCCCCTCTCCCTCCTCATCTGCCCCCCTTACTAGACTATATTTGTGTTTTATCATTTCATTTATCCCCTGAATGTTTACTTATGTGGCTATTAGGAGACATAGCCTAGACCTTAAAAGGGGAAGATGAATAGACTTACTAAATAAAATACTTCTGAGGTCTTATTACATCAAAGAAAATACACTGAGAGGATTTTCACTGGGCAAATAAACACATTCCAACAATGTTGACTGCAACATTGAAAAGGCCCTAAGTCTGTTGTCTACAATAGGGATAAACAAGAGGTCATTTCACTTTTTTATTTTTTCATTTAATTTTTAATTAAAAATCACAATGGTATACATTTAGGGGTACAATCTAATGATTTGATAGACAATGTAGAATGCTTAAATCAAACTGATTATCATAACCATTATATCATTTACTGATTTTTTGTGGTAAGACATTTAAAATTTGTTCTTAGCTATTTTGAAATATACCCTGGCATTGTGCACCTTAGGCAAGATCCCACCAAATGCCCTCCCTCCTCCCACAAATAGCCTTCTCCCCTCCCCTCCCCTCTCACTCCTCTCCTCTCCCCCTTGCTAGGCTATATTTGTGCCTTATCATGTGTATGAGTGTGTGTTTATATATTGATTTCATAATAGTATTGAGTACATGGGATGCTTTTTTCCATTCTTGCCATACTTTACTAAGAAGAATGTATGCCAACTCCATCTAGGTAAACATAAAAGATGTAAAGTCTTTATCTTTTTTATCACTGCATGGTATTCCATGATATACATATACCACAATTTGTTAATCCATTCATGGATTGATGGGCATTTGGGCTGCTTACACAACTTAGAAATTAGGAATTAGCCTGCAATAAACATTCTGATGCAAATGTCTTTGTGGTAAAATGATTTTTGTACTTCCGGGTATATACCTAGTAATGGAATCGTGGGATCAAATGGAAGGTCAACTTTTAGTTCCTTGAGGATTCTCCATACATTTTTCCACAAAGATTGTATTAGTTTGCAGTTCCACCAGCAGTGTAGAAGTGTTCCCTTTTCTCCACATCCTCGCCAGCATCTGCAGATTTGGGACTTTGTGATGTGGACTAATCTTACTGGAGGTGGGTCTTATCTCTGAGTGGTTTTGATTTACATTTCTCTGATGATTAGGGATGATGAGCATTTTTTTTATGTTTATTGGCCATTCTTCTGTCATCTTCAGAGAAGTTTCTATTCAAGGTATTTTTGGTTTACATGCCTCTGTTAAGGTTTTTAAAATATCTTGATTAAAAAAAAAAACATTAGGCAAACATGAGAAGCAGCAACTTTCTATACCTCTAAGTATTATAGATTTAATGACTGGTAATTAACAACATCATCATAGGTCATTTGAAGAAGCAAAAATGTATCATGTACATTTAATTTTAAAATCATCTAATGTAATTATTCACAAAGTATTAAGACTTAAGTTCTATATCTCTGGAGTACTTGAGAGGCTAAAGAGAAATAGTAAATAAAAAATAAGTCTGAACTGAATTCAATTCTTGGACCTACTTTTCGCTCTCTATTTGAACATGATTAAGTTACTAAAAGTCACTTTGACTCAGTTTTCTGATCAGTCAAGAATAATAAACCTGCCTAAGAAAACATTGTGAGAGTTAGAGATATTAAATATAATGTCACTGACTAGAAAATGTTTATTGAATAATTATTCTTATTTGATTTTCCTCACTTTGTTCTCACAGTGATTCTACAAATTTAGACATAATTAGTACCCATCTATAGATGATAACACTAGTACTAATGCTTATGGAGGTTTCACACTTCCCCAAATTTGTGCAGTTTAGTGAAGGGTGATGCCAGGAATTGAACTCAGACAGTTCAGCCAAATCAGTATTGGCGTTGCATCACAAGTGCTACCAATTTAAAAACGGGGAGAGGGTAGTCAGCAAAGATAAAGGCAGGTATAATAGAAGAATTTGTTTATGCAGAGTTTTTAGGGATCTCCAGAACTATTTAGAAGTAGGGGAATACTCAATCTTCTCACATACCATGTGCATGCAACTATCCACTATGGTCGTGCCAGGCCAGAAAGGGAGAGAAGTAAATTAGCCTGATAACTGACCTTGGTAATAGAGACAATGAAGGTCATTAAGTTTGTGCAACATAGAAAAAAAAAAGACCTTGAGGTCTTTTGAGTATTCCCCTACTTCTAAAAAACTCTTGATAACCCCATAAATTTCTACAGTGGACAAACTCTTAAAACACAGGGTAATAAACATTGACCTTATAGCCCAGTGATTTTACAATGTCTGGCTAATCACCAATCTAATGTTTTTGTACAAAAGGAGATGTTTTGGCGTGGCACCTGTGGCTCAATCGGCTAAGGTGCCAGCCACGTACACCTAAGGTAGTGGGTTCAAATCCCCAGCCTGGGCCTGCCAAACAATGATGGCTGCAACCAAAAAATGGCCGGGCATTGTGGCGGGCGCCTGTGGTCCCAGCTACTTGGGAGGTGGAGGGAGGAGATCCAGAAGTTGGAGGTTGCTATGAGCTGTGATGCCATGGCACTCTACCCAGGGGGATAGCTTGAGGCTCTGTCTCAAACAAACAAACAAAAAAATAAAGTTGAGGAAAATGGAGTGGTGGGAACCTAGAAAGAGGAGAGGAAAAGGAAGAGATTGGAAAAAATAAATGGAGAGGGAAAAGAGAAAAGAAAGAAAACAATGGTTTCCACTGGGATGAAAACAGTAGCTTTCAAGGTAACCACTTTGGTTCTGGAATTCCTCAGAGCTGATTACTATTAATTAGGCCACTGTCACTGCTGAGGCTCATACATTCATGCAATACCTTGCATATCTATGTTTTATGGATTTCTATTATTGGGAAATAATTCCTCCAGAAATGTTTAATGGAAATAAACACAAAATACTTCTATATTTGTAATCCCTTGTTTCCAAATTGTCAAAATGTTCTTATTTGTGCCATTGTGTCATGACTTTTCACAGCTAAAGTCTCACCCCTCCCCCCATATCTCACATCTTCCTTAATTTGTCCAGACTTAAGAAATGGCCCCATCAGTTACCCAGTCACTTCTCTTCTCTAACTCACACTTTAATATTGCCATCCCCACTTCCTCTACCTCACCTCTCACCCTGATGTCTGCAGAAGCTCAAAAGCAATTCTAGGCTTCATTCCTCCTTCTCATTTCACACCTGCAGCCACAGTGATTTACTCTTATTGTTTATGCAAATCTGATTGGGAGTCTTCCCAAGCATAAACTCTTCAAAGACTTTGCATTGGCTGGAAATTAAGAAAGACCAAAGTCTTTCACATGAGGCAGAGGAATTGTATAAGCTGGTCCCTATTTCTCTCTCCAGACATATTTTTCCTCTCTCAGCTTTATTGAATCCAACTCTTTCAAAATGCCACGTTCTCATCTTTTGGGGGGTCCTTATAAATACAAATAGTGGACTTTGTCTACTTTGCCTGGCTAATTCCTTCTCATTTTTCAGGTGTCAGCTTCATTGTCATTTGGTCAGGGAGGACTTTCCTGATCATGTCATTCATTTGTGTATTACCCTTTGCTTCTCTTCTGTAGCACTTCTGCATACACATAATGCTTTAATTGGCTAGTTCTTTAATTGGCCATGTCTGGTATGTTCTTCCAACCACTCAACAATCTACATAAAGGCAGGGATCACATCTCTTGTTTACCAAAATAACTATGTAACTAGAGCATAATATAATCTTAACAAATATTTCTTTCCAAGTTGATTTACACAATTATGATGTGTGTGAAAAAGGTACAAGAGAAGACAACAAAATCATTGGATTAAATATGTCTGGTTTCATTTAGGAAATTTTTGAAGAAACCCTGGGAGTTTGATGGTGATAGTATATGACCCCCTGCTTGACTGGTTAGAGCACTTTCTACCAACAGTAGAATGATCTCAGAGAGAATGATCACTCTGAGGACCAATTCTGTTGTTATTAGCTTTTAAACATTAAAGTCACACACAGAATATAAATAGATGAATACAAGTTGGCATTGGGATTTTCCTTGGGCAGAACAGCAATCTCACCTCTATTTGGAGAACGTATAAGTAGCAAGGCATAATCATAAAGAGAACCTATTGTTCTCAAATAAGAACATAAAAACATAATAGGATAACTTTAAAAACAACCACTGAGCAAAAGTAAAATAATTAATGATATGGATCATGTATTAAAGTTTGAATTCTGTTGCAGTTGGCTACTATTGAAAGACATTTATCACAGAATAACATGCTCTGCTGATTGACTATTCAGTTATTGATACATATTAATTCAATTTAATAATTATTAATAATATATTAACCTTAGATCTAAATCACCAGGTTAAAGAATGCCACTCTAAACCCTACTTTACCTATGAAAGTTAATATTGATATGTTTCCTTAATTGAGAAAAATTTTACTAAATTTGTATTAAAAGCACCACAAATTAAAAGCACTGCTTTTAAACATAAAATAATGTCAAGTTTAGTTATGTAACCTTTGAATGAAAGGTAAATATTTTTTACCAAATAGCAAAGTAGTGTGAATACCATAAAGTTTGACTGTGGATGTGAATTTTGATATAGATGTAAAGGTAAATACAAAATCTTACATTAGATACCAGATTCAAGATCATTTTTTATGGTCAAATATTGGGAGACTCAATAAAAATACTTTCAAATTTTATCTTCTTTCCTTAAGCTTTGTTTAGTATAAATACATATTCGTACTTGAATATTAAAGTAAGAGTTTTGAAAAACTCCTAAAAATTTAAAAATATTACAAACAATTGGAAATAATAAAAACATTTCTTACTATCTAACAAAAGTAAAAAGATGTCTTAAAACTATGTTAATAAACGGAAGCCTATCATGAACATTAAACAATCACCTAACTTAGGAGTCTGAAGTACAGTTTTATGACCAGAAACAATGCTTGATTATCCAATAATCTTAATAAGAATGTGCACAATGCAACAGAAAAACAAGTACAAGCAGAATAAATTTATTACCTAGTTCAGATACACACACATATCATAATATAATACAAGTGAGGGGTAAGGGAATGAGGGATCTGGGAGAGAGGAGGAGGGAGTAGGATGGGGGGGAGGGTTTACAGTGTATGGCACACCTCTGGGGGGGGGACGCAATTACAAGAGGGACTTTACCTAACAAATGCAATCAGTGTAACCTAATTCTTTGTACCCTCAATAAGTCCCAAACAATAATAAATTTATTTAAATATCATAATCAAGGAAATAAACATCTCACTCTATTTTATTGATGAAACTACTAGAGAGAAAATTAGCAATATCATAGTAAGAACCAACAAATGATAATTGGCATCTTTTGCCAATCTTCAAACACTCCTCTATTAAGTAATACACTTCTAAGCAATTTGGGATTGAACAAAGAAGTCACAAAAGAAATGCAAAAACACACAGAACTAAATAAAAGTGAAAACACATTAAAATTTTTAGAATATTGCTAAAGCAGTACTGACAGGAAAATATTTAGCAATAAGAACTTCAAAATTCACATGTCTATTTTAAGAAACAAGAAAAGGAAAAACAAACAAAAAAGTCCAAAGCAAGTAGTAATAATAAAGATAAAAGCAGAAATCAGTGAAATTAAAAATCAATTGTAAATGATATTGTATTTTTAGTTGTCATTTGTTCATTTTTAAATAATAGAGAAAGCCAGAAAACAAAAGCAAGTTATTTGAAAAAAGAAATAAAATTGATAACCATCTAATAAAACTGACATAGATTAAAGAGAAAGAAAGAGAAAACATAAATTATCAATATGAAAAATGAAACACAGGATGCCACTACTAATCCTCCAGTCATTAAGGGTAATAAAATAAAATTCTATGAATATCATGGCAGTCAGAAATTAGAAAATTTAGAATAAAGCAATCAATTTTTTGAAAATTATAATCTGCTGAACTCAATCGAGTGAAATAAACAACTTTAATGAACCCATAATCATTAAAGAAATTGAATTTGTAATTGAAATTTTCCCATAAAAGAAACCCACATGCAAAGATGGCTTCACTGGGGGAATTCCACCAAACATTTAAAAAAGAGTCAACACAATGGAAGGGTATATGGCACCCCTTCTGGGTGTAGGACACGACTGCAAGAGGGACTTTAGCTAACAAATACAAATATTGTAACTTAGTTGTTTGTACCCTCACATTAACCTGAAGTAAGAAAAAACAAATAAAAATTAAAAAGAGGAAGAAGCAATACCAGTTCTGCACAATCTCTCTCAGAAGAGAAGGAAACAGGTGCCAACTCACTTTATGAGTATTATCAAATTAAGACTTCCTCACTTGACAAAGAGTATCAGCAAAAACCTAAAATAAATATCTTACTTAAAGATGAGGAAAGCTTTCTAAGATCAGGAGCAAGGCAAACCACTGATTTTATCGTAGAGTTACCTCACTGATGCAATAAGAAGAGCAAAAAATAAGGGTATACTGATTGAGAAGGAAGAAATAAAGCTGCCTTTATTTGCAGATGACATTATAGTTCTATGCAAAAAATTCCGAATAGTATTCAAAAAAAAAACTCCTGCAACTAAAATGTGAATATAAAAGGTTGAGGGATACAAAGTTAATATATGAAACAAGTCAATTGTTTTCCTGCATACACTGACGAATAAGTGGAATTTGAATTTAAGAACATGTTATAATTTACCTTAGCACACCTCCCAAAATACTTAGCTTTAAACATAATAAAATCTGTACAAGATCTATACAAGGAAAGCTAAAAACACCCTGATAAAAAAATCAAAAAACTAAATAGACAGATTCATCATGTTGGTGAATGGGGAGACTCAATGTCAAGATGCCAGTTCCTCCCAATTTGATCAGAGGAATGTCAACCAACATCCTAGCAGGTTATTTTGTAGATATTGACAAACTGATTCTAAAGTTTAGATGAGGAGGCAAAAACCCTAAAGCGGTAAACTCAATGCTGAAGAACAAAGTCAGAGGGCTGGCACTGCCCAACTTCAAGACTCGACTATGAAGCTATAGTGACTAAGGGAATGTGTCATTGCTGAAAGAACAGACAAAACAGACCAACGAAAGAGAATGGAGAGCCCAGATATAGACCCATGAAGATACACTCAACTGAGCTTTGTTAACAATTTATTATTCTTCAGCCACATTGGCCTTCTTTGCATTCCCCAAAGCCACAAGCTTACACTTACCATGGCTGGGACCAGGGCAAGACAGTCAAGGTACCTAGCATACAAAATGTAAAGCATGGGGCTGCCTGCACATATACAACCCTGGGAGTCAGTGCTTCTTAAAAGTGGGGTTCCTGGAGTGCAAAGCATAAGGGGGTGCTCACACTCAGGTCCAGCAGGTGCCAGGGCAGCCCCTGGGAGTGAACACTTCCTTCCATCTGCATCCTTGCTGTCTCGCGTCCCTCACTCTACCTTTGGCTCAAATCCCACCCCAGCCCCCGTGTATCTGTATATTTGCGGGTGGGGCTGTAGCCTGCCTTCCTCACTGCCTTTTCAGATAAGAGTTCAAATGCTAAGAGTTACCCACCGCACCCCCAAACACACAGGTCTTCCTAAACACACATGCTGTATCACATGTCTTCTTTCTTTTCTTCTCCTTTAAACACCTATCACCCTCTGAAATGATCTTTTTTAAAAATTTCACTTAGGTCTTTGTTGTTGCTATCTTGACTAAAAGTCAGGAAGGGGAGATGGGCTGAACACGGAAGGGTTCAGTTCAGGGAACCAAATTGTAGTCCTGATTCCATGGAAGTGGTTGTTTCCAACCCTGTCCTGGTAGAGGGTGTGATGTTCCTGAGCCTACTCCTTGGAGACTAGGAGTGTGGAAGTCGTCTCACCAAAATCTGTCCCAGCTGCATGCAATGTAGAGAATATTGCCTGAATCTGGGCGGAGGGGGGTGTGCTCTACAAAGGGGCCGGCTTTAGAAATAGCAGAGTAGGAGCCAAGTTGGAAATCTTCCTCCTATTCCAGAGAATTCTAGGGGGTAAAGCGTGAGAAGAGGAAATTAAGTTAAGAGAATAAATGGTTACAGCAAGAGACAGGAAAGAAAAGAGGCTCTTTTCAGTATAACTTGTGCCTGAGAGAGACACAAGAGGCTTAATGGGCAAGAGTCCATCTGCTGGGTCATCTGTGCTGGAGTTCAGGGAGTGTGCACGTCTCTGTGTGTATGTGTGTGTTTGCAGAAAGATTCACACTGCTTTTCTTCTACTCTTACATCACAATAAGCAACACAGAAGACTTCTGTGACCAAATACGGAAAGCTGGGTTTCCCTGCATGCCAAGCAAACAATCAGTTCTGCAGTGGACGCCAGTTTCCTATTTCTCAACTCAGTTCTGATGCCACCTACCTATCAGCTGCCACTGGTTGAGGGTTCAGCCCCACAAGACTGCCCATCCCACACTCCCAGCCATGGCAAGACCTGGTCTCTAAAACTTCTGGCCAGCTGGTGTCAAGCTGGGGCCTCATGATCCCTTCTTCAGTTTCAATTAATTTGCTAGAGCAGGTCCGAGAACTCAGAGGAACACTTACTTACATTTACTGGTTTATCACAAAGGATATTTACAAAGGATACACATAATGAGGTATGTAGGGCAAGGTTTGAAGGCAGAGGCATGGAATTTCCATGCTTCCTCTACACACCACCACTCTGGAGCCTCCACTCTAAACCTAGTCCTTTTAAGTTTTTGTGGAATGTTCATTACATAAGCATAGATGATTAAACCATTGATTGACTATTGGTGATCAACTTAACCTTCAGCCCCTCTCCCCTCCCTGGAGATTAGGGCTGGGGCTAGAAGTCCCAACTTCCTAATCGTGCTCTGATCTTTATGGTTACCAGCCCTCATCCTGAAGCCACCTAGGGGTTGCCTGCCAGCCCCTGGTAAGTCATTACCATACAAAAAGACAGGGAGAGGGAAGGGGTGGGTTGATAGAGGGAGGGTTAGTAGGTGGACCATGCCTAAGGAGCATATTGCAAGTACAAGTTGGATCTATCAGGTGTAGAACAAAAATGTCTTAACACTGTAATTGGGTAAATGAGGTGAAGGCTATGTTGATTAGTAGGATATAAGCACTCCAATTTGTACAAATAATCAACACATTGAATCCCACAATGGCATAAATGTATTCATGATCTATGTACAAATGACTTAATAATAATAAAAAAAAGACATCACCTTAGAGATTCTAAGGATTTTAAGAATTGTGTGCCAGGAAACAGTGCTGAAGTCCAAATACACCTCCTTAAGCTTTGTGCCTTAGGCACCCCACTCATGGAGATCACTGACTCCCAGGTCTTGCAAGTGCAGGCAACTCTGTGCTGTAAATTTTGCACACTTGATTTCCTGACCCTGGTCCTTCCCATTGTTAAGAAAGAACAAGCGTGGGGCTTTGGGAAATGGTAGAAAGCTAAAGTGCCTAGAGAATAATAGATTGTTGCTGAAGGCTAGGCAGGTGAAAAATGAGCATGGGCTTATAGACTCCATAAAAGACGTGTATTTTATTTTGTGTGTGATGGGAATTTACTGGAAGTTTTTAAGTAGGGGATGTCATGGCTTAGTTTATATTCTAAAAAGTTCACACTAACAACCCAATTAAAAACAAATACTTCACCAAAGATGATATATAGTGGAAAACAAAGCATGTGAAAAGATTCTCCAAATCTTATGCCATCAGAGAACTTCAAGTTAAAACTATGAAGAGATACTACTACACACCTATGTAGTAGTATCAGAATGGCCCAAATCCAGAATACTGCCAACAACAAATGCCAGCAAGGATCCAAAGTAACAGCAACTCTCATTGATTACTCGTAGGAATGCTATATGGCACTAACACTGTGGATGACAGTTTGGCAGTTTCATAAAAAACTAAACACACTCTTACTATGTAATTTGGAATTTGTGCTCCTTGCTAAATACAAAAATGAGTTTAAACTTATGTTCATGTGAAAACCTGCACATGAATCATTATAGCGGCTTAATTCACAACTGCCTACACTTGGAAGCAACCCAAAGGTGCTTCAGTAGGTGAATGGATAAATAAACTGTGATACCCCCAGACAATGGAATGTCATTCAACACCAAAAATAAATGAGCTATCTAACCACAGAAAAATGTGGAGGAAACCATGAATGCATATTGATACATGAAAGAAAAGGTTCCATTTAGTATTTGACATTTTGGAAAAGGCAAAGCTATAGAGATAATAAAAAGATCAGTAGTTCCCAGCAGCTGGTGGTAGAGAGGGATAAACAGGCAGAAGATGGAATATTTTTCAGGGCAGTGAAAATATGATGTGAGATACCTTAGTGGTAGATAGGGTTCAAACTCTCAGCACATACAACACAAAGTCCTACCATAAATTTTGGGTGGAAATGATGTACAATGTAAAGTTCTTCAGTTGTAACAAATGTACCACTCCGGTGAAAGATGATAGGGTCTCTGTGTGCAAGGGATTATGGGAAATCTCTTTGCCTTCACTTAATTTTGCTGTGAACCTAAAATTGCACTAAGAAAAAAAAAAGTCTTATAAAATGTTTGCACTAAGTGCTTTGTGGATTTAAGTGGGGAAATGTAGATACAGGGAGACCAGTTGGGAGGCTATCCTGGGGTGTGGGCAGGAGGCTGGCCCTGACAGTGTGATAGCAGTGCATAGATTAAAAATACATTTTGGTATAACATGAAAGCAGCTATTCGGTTGAATGGATGAAGAGTGTGGAAAAGGACTGTTAGACTGTGAGTTGCATTTTTCCCATATGATTTGAGACTCAACCATGATATAGTGGTTGCCATAGGAAGAAGATACAGTCAGGACTGACTGGCGCCAGTGCAAATACACAGAAGTTCCCTGTAAACACCTCCTTGTGTCATGGGGAAATTTTCTCCTGACTAGGAAAGGATGTCAGCGTCAGTTGAGTTGTGGGGTTATCTATATCCTCAACTTCATTGGGCTTTGAAAAATTGCTTCGCACAGTGAAAACTTATCTCCAAAGAGCCACATCTGTTCCCTGCTGCACCCTTTTGTTCCCTGCTGATCTCTCTGACAATGAAGTTCGGGAACTCGTCCTAGAAAAAGTGCTACGTACCTCATTGCTGAATATCACTATGGTCACCAGATGGCCAAGGGGAGTACTTCAAAGGTGACCACGGTGATGTTTAGCAGTGAGATATGCAGCATGTTTTTTAGGATGAGTTCACGAACTTCATTGTCAGACCTCACACAATGACAGCTCTGATGGCCATGCCAGAAAGAGTTCCAAAATTGCTATGAAGGGTGGATGAGGCTCTGGTGTTGGTGAATAGCTTCCCAAGGGGAGTCCCTCAAAGGTGACCCTTGTGATATTCAGCAATGAAGTATCTAGCACTTTTTCTAGGTTGAGTTTGCAAACTTTGCTGTCCAACCTCATATATATGCAATACCAACTTCATCCTTCCAGCAACCCTATGAGGTAGGCACTGTCACTGCTGTATTTTTATAGATGAGTGAACTGGGATACGTAAGGATTGATTAACCTGACCAAGACCACGCAGCCAATAAGTCAGAGAACCAGAATTCAAGGAGTCCAGCTCAAAACTTTGCATTCTTGCCCATATGCTATACTGTTTCTCATAATAAAGCAGAAAATAAATCTAAACCAACAATATAGCCTACAAAAAGGAAATATAATATTCACCTAGTACTTTTGCTATCCGGAGTTCGTAACCTTAACTGTCTGGTCCCAAATAGTAATGACTTATCAATCCATTCTTGTCCTACAGCTACACCCAGGAAAGGCAGCTTTGAATATAAGATGCACTTAGTTGGCTTGGTGTCCATAGCTCAGAGGTTAGGGTGCTGGCCACATACATCAAGGTTGGCGGGTCCAAATCCAGCCTGGGCCTGCTAAACAACAATAAAAACTACAACCCAAACATAGCCAGGTGTTGTGACAGATGCCTATAGTCCTATCTGCTTGGGAGGCTGAGGCAAATGAATAGCTTAAGCCCAAGAGTTGGAGGTTGCTGTCAGCTGTGACTCCATGGCACTCTACCGAGGGCAACATAGTGAGATTCTGTCTCAAAAAAAAAAATGCACTTAGTAAATATTTACTAAAGAAATTAACATTTTTTTCCCTTGATATACATTTGCAAAGGTATAAAGTGATGGTGTGTCATCGGGACAAAATAATGGGTGTCAATGGGATAAAATAATGCAGAATCCATGTCACCCTACTTTAACACAGGTCTATGGGAATGAGAAATGGATCTTCAGGAGGGCAGGAAGGCCAGTTCTCAGCTCAGAAATATCCCACCTCCCCTCCTGTGCCTATGTCTTCAAGAAGACCTACTTACCAAGTTCCTCTTGCACCTGTAAGTTTCTCAAGACCAGGCTCTGGGAAGAGCAATGGCAAATAATCCTTTTCTCCCCCTCCTCCTCTTCCTCTTCTTTTTCTTCTAACTAAAGCATATTCTAAGTCTTCCTAGAAAACCCTCCTAGCTTTGCTGTCTAATTTGCGTTATTGCTCGGCATCCAGGTATTGATTTTGATTTTAACTTGCACTGAGAGGAGAGGGTGCACACTGTTAGCTGTGAGCTTTTGCCATCTGCGGGAACACTCAATTATGTTTTAATGACTGTTTTGCAATGAGATAATATTCCCGTTTCCCTCCTCTGGGGAAGCAAATCTGTAAGATATTCCGAACCCAGCTCTCCTATAATGGATTTGCTTCCTCTCATTACCCTCAGCACTCTAACGCTGTGTGCCAAGGTAAATAAATAACACTTCAGAATATACAACAAGCTCTAGCTAATAACCGTGCAGCCACCAAATTGGAGCAATGCTATTTGCCAGACCCAGCAACTCACTTTTTCTTTTCTTCCTTTAATTTCCTCAAGGTCTTTGGCAATTCAGGCCGGAAAAGGCAAAGCTCTTTACCCCAAAAGACACTTAGTAATTTTAAACTCCCCTTTCAGATGGGCTCCAGTGAGAAATGGAGTTGGGGGCTGGGGGAGGAAGGGACGGACTCTTCCTCCAGCTGTCAGAAGGAATCTTGGCTTGGGGGAGAACGGCTGACGCGATCACAGCTCACTAGAAATGCTGGAGCCATGAACATCAGTGGGGCAATTCTACACAAAGCCAAACTTCCCACTGGCCAGGCTTTTCATGAACAATTCCTGTCGTTGTTTTCTCTGTGTAGGGGGGGTCCCTTCAGCAGGGGCTGGGATTTATACAACAGAAGGTGATATCAGTGACAGCTGAGCCTGCTCCCTTCCCCGCCTCATACCCCAAGGCTGGGAGCCCACTGCAAACCCCTGCTATGACGGCTCTTTCATTTGGATTCCTGGTGGCTTTATTTTCACTTTCTTTCCTTCGGTGGCACGCAGTATCCTCTTTCTGGAAGGCAGATTAGACGTGTAACTACTCTGACTACATTCAACTAAAACCCCAGGCGATCCCCATTAAAACCCAGGCAGGCTTTGGGGGAGATGCCAGAGGAATTGTTGCCGTGACTTGTTCTTGAAACATAAAGCCAGTATCTGGTCTTCCAACCAAGAAGCCTCTGCCAAGCACTGGAAGTTAGCATGTTACATCCCATGATGCTGACCGTCCTTTCATTGCACAATTCCACTGTGTCAGAGACCGTCAGGCCTCCGGTCTCTGCATCCTGTGTCTTCAATTAGCTGCTTTCACTCTCACATCTGTGATCCCCAACATTGCAACTGGGGTCTCCTGGGTGGAACTGAGCGTTCAGAGGAAGTGTTACTGTGATTATGAGCCAGAGACCCAAGTGTCTTCAGGGGACGTGCATTTCTTCAGTGAGCAGGACCACATCCAGTAACAGATGTAAAACTCATCTCTTCCCTCAAGGGTCTGGTGCAAAAGCAAAAATCCCGCCCGAGTGCATTTTCACCAAGCCCAGCCCAAGTAGACTGATGTGCTCTGGTAGACTGAGGATTAAGTGGAAAACGTGTTTCCCATCGTGTTCTCTCCCAACATCTCTGACAGGAGGGCAATCACTCCTCCACCTGGACAGAGACAGAGAAAAACAAGAAAAGATGGAATTTTATTAAAGAGGTTCTACTGCAGCCAAATTGCTATCCACTTTAAGAATTTTAGGAAAGGCCTGGTGCCCTGGCTCACCCTTATAATCCCAGCACTCTGAGAGGTCTAGGCAGGAGTTCAAGACTAGCCTGAGCAAGAGTAAGACCGGGTGTCTATTAAAATTAGGAAAAATATCCAGATGTTGTGGCAGGCACCCATAGTCCCAACTATTTGGGAGGCTGAGGCAGGAGGATCCCTTGAGCCCAGGAGTTTGAGGGTGCTGTGAATTAGGCTGACCCCATAGTTTTGTTGCTTAGGTGACAGAGTGAGTCTCTGTCTCAAAAAAAGAAAAAAGAATTTTGGAAAGTGAGAAAAGTGAAAGTAGATAGATATCATTCATTAAGCACCAATTATTTATTCTTTAAACACATGCATCAAGCGTCTGCTGTGTGCTAGGCAGTGTGCTTCATGGTGTATTTCAAAAACTTAATGGTGAGTATTACATTTAATCTTCAGAACAGCCTCCTATTCTTGCCTTGGGGCATGGGGTAGGGGTGATTACACAGTCTTCACTTCTACAGATGAGGAAACTGAGGCTTTTCTAGACAGCACAACCAGTATGGGGCAGAGCAAAACTCTGAACCCCAGGGTGTTGCGACCTTAGAGCTGGTGCAACGTCTAGCTCACTATGATACTCCTACATACCGTATGGGATGATGTGAAATAAGTTAAGTGTATTATTTCACTGCATTGAAATAACAGTTGAATACTAAAATCAGGGTGATGGTACAATCTATATAGGAAAACATAGTGTCAGGAGTACGGGCAATTATATGTTCAACAATTGCCTTTTTGATATTGGCATAAAAATAAAACAAGAAACAATCCCAGCACTCTGAGAGGTCTAGGCAGGAGTGGTTAGGGCGCCGGCCACATGCACCAGGGTTGGTGGGTTTGAACCTGGCCTGGGCCTTCTAAACAACAATGCCAACAACAATAACAAAAATAGCCAGGCATTATGATGGATGCCTGTAGTCCCAGCTACTCAGGAGGCTAAGGCAAGAGAATCACTTTGAGCCGAAGAGTTTGAGGCACTCTACCGAGGGGCACATATTGAGACTCTGACTCGGAAAAAAAGAAAGAAAAGAAAATTGTATTCACAATGTTTGTTGTGGACCTTTTCAATGCAAGGGAAGTGCTACAGTAAGCAGTCTTATTGTGAAGATAATAAACCAGGAAGTACCTCATTGCCACATGAACTTTACGGCCACCCTGTATGATAAAAAATCATCTCTTCAGAGTGGCAGCTGTGGCTCAAAGGAGTAGGGCACCGGCCCCATATAGCAGAGGTGGCGGGTTCAAACCCAGCCCCGGCCTAAAAACAAATCATCTCCTCGACAAAGGTAACAAATCACCATCTTAAATTTTTTTGGACTCTAAAAATGAGAATATTTCTAAGTATAGGTGTACTTCATTATGAAATATCAATAAATGATTCAAAATCTTTCAATGAGGAAAGACATAGGATACTCATTTAAATAACCAAATATCTTACGAGAATATACTTCATATCAAAAACGCTGCTTAGCTCTGGAAATACAGAGAATTAAAATGCCCTTCTTATTCCCAAGGAAATTATAACTTACAAAAGGCTTTCAAAAGAAATTTGTTGTGAATTGTCTTTACTAAAGCCCTTGGCAAATCAAGGCCGCGTGATGGAAAGTCTGTCAGAGGCAGCAAAATTAGGGCTTGGACACTGACCTCAATTCTCACTAGCATTCAATAAATGGCGACCATTCTAGTGGCTAAAAGTAGGTCCCTTTATGTGTCTGGGTCATAGTTTTCTCATCTATAAATCGAGAGTTTGGCTGATAGAAAAGAACTCTTGAAACTCTGGTATCTATAAATCTTTGAATTTATATTTTGAAAAGTAAGCTTCAAGCCTAGCTGATCGGGGAGGCTCTGTCACGGTCAGTCACTAATATCAGGCAAAGAAAAGTATGTTGAGACTAATTTTTCCACCGCAGCTACTATCCCTACCAAATATAGAATTCATTTCTTCCTCTCTGCCCCATTGTACCTCCACACAGCTATTAACCAGACTTCAATTTGACAGGTTTAAAATTCCATCTCATTGCTTGCCCACCCTAAGCTCGAGTAACTAATGAGCAGAGAAAAAATGACCAGAAGACGGGAAAGGGGATAAAAAGCAAAGTACTTGGATGATAACAAAGACAGTGACAGCTGAGAACTGACTACAACTTGTTGACCTTCTCAGGGAGCTTCTTGAATAAATACATGTGGTTTAAATTTTTTAACAAGGTTGATTTCTCAAAACCCTCCCCTCGCCAGGATTTGGGGGAGGAGGTGAAACACCATCATTTAATGAAAATAGAGTTAAGAATTCAAAATCAGAAGAAAGAAAGATGAAGCATAATGATAATACATAAAAAAATAATAAAACCTGGGCACTTTCTACAAAGAGAACAGCGAAGGAGTCAAAACCTCGAAGTCAGAAGGACTCTTTAGCCTGAGCTCAATTTGCTGCCCTCCGTGACAGCCTCATGAGAGCCCCCAGGGTGGCTTGGTCGGTGGCACTCAGCAGCACCTCTCAGTGTGTGGTCCCTCCTGGAGCCTCCTGCAGCTGGTGCAGATCTTGGCAGCTGCCACTCGCCCACCATGCTCCTACCTGGTGACGTCCATTCACAGCAGCTCCTGGCTCTCCCAGCATCTGTCCTTCCCACTGACTGCCATTTGGTCACCCATTTTCTGCAGCTGTGACTGCACTGCACAATTGTGCCCACGTCTGCACCAACTATGCAGCAGTGGTTCTTTCAGTGAATTTAGGATTTTAGGATGTTGACCCTGGAAAGAAGCCGGAGATGTATGTTTTTCTAATATCCCGCTCCCACCACCGCTGGCCCCGACACACTCACACACACACATACATGAGAAGCCAAAATCATAGAACACCTTGACTCAGAGCTGAATGCAGAGCATGTACCCTGGCCCATCGGTGTTCCTTCCCCCACGTGTGTCTCCAGAGGACAGTGATCTCGGGACCACAGGAAGGAACACACACCAGGTGCCACCCCAAATCACATTTCCCACCCCCCTTCACTCTTATTTTGCTGAAAAAATACCAACATCCTCGCACTTGCCATGGGAAGTCTTCCAAGGAAATATGGTGACAATTTGGTCATTTCATAACAGCCAGGTCTAAATGAGGGCACGAAGGTCAGTGACAGAGGAGCAGAGGCAAGATCGTGGCCTGCGGCAGCAGCCAGGGGTATTGTTGCTGCTTTATACAAGTCACACAACATCCTCACGTTCCAGGGTTACTCTGGGTATGTGAAAAATAAATTGGTCAGGAGTGAGCATTTCGGGAATCAGGGATTAGGCCCAAATCCCACTTTTCTTCTTATAGACAATCCTGTCCCCAGAGGGAACAAGAAGCAGATGTGGAACCAAGTTCAAGGTACAGTCCTAAGTGTTCTACATCCCCACGATGACTAACCTCCAAAAAGAACTCTGGATTTTAGAAGAGAAAATGTTTTGTTTTTTAAACTCCTAGCAGTTTGTCAAATGCACTTTAATCTTCATTTGGCTCTGTATAATTATTTATAGTTTATAATGAGCTTTTACTTTAATGAATTGAAATCACAGAGTCATCAAGCAGTGACTCTGGGTTGGAACACGGATCTTGTCTTATTCTAGCATCCTTTATTGGTTTATCATTGTCTGAAGCTTGTGTGGTGAATCAGAAATAGATTATGGAAGTAGAAAGTGTGTCCATGAGAGTTTAGGACTATAGAGCTTTTGAGGAAACCAAACCAAACAGAATGTTAAAGGGGGAAAGGGCCTTATGCTATTAGGACATCAGCACCTCATTTCATACACAGGGAAAAAAATTGGACTTTCTCAAATTCATAAACCATCCAAAATACATCCTTGACTGGAATTCAGAAATCCAGATGCCCACCTTCCTGCTAGCACACAGATCTATGATTTCATCAGACACCCAATTTTCTCCACCAGGGAGAGGTTTTTTGGCCAATCCACTTTGAACACTTCATTCCCCTTATCAATAATAAACAAGTACCTTGGTATGCAATGTAATTCAGGCCAAGAAGGGGAAGAGTTGTGGACAGGGCCTTCTGTGTGAAGATGCAAGGTCAAAACACGAAATAGAGGAAGCATTTTTTTCTGTTTTTGTGTGTTTCTGGGTATAGATGTGTTGCTGGAACAGCTGCAGCCATATTGCCACCCAGAGGAACCAGCCTTAGAATGAACCCAATTTGAAGGAAATAAAATAATCACCCCTGCAGTATTTAAATTCAGCATTTTGTTTAAGCAAAATAACACATCCTTATCATCTTAAACCACTTCCAGTGGCAGTGCCAGGCATTATGCATAAATAATGGATAGCGGATAAAATATCTGGATGGATAAATGGATGAATGTGCAGATCAATATAAGTATATAACTCTAATGATCTATTATTTAATCATCATGACAATCCAGAGCAGATAAGGAAACACAGACTGAGAGAAGTTGAATAATTTGCCTGAAGTCACACAGCTATTGAGTAACAACTCAAACTCATCCTACCTGACACAAAGCCCATGTATTCTTCTGCTTCCAAACACCACTTAGAGATATGGGGAATATTTGAGCACTCACAAATTGTTTCCATTCCAAATTCTGACAGGACACATAATAATTAGGAATAGAAGCAAGGGTAATTACACAGAGAAGGGTTTGTGAACTCTCCAAACAAAATTAGAACTAACTTGTCTATTGATGGGGTAGTTACCCCACAGTCCAATAAGACAAAGAGCTGGGAAGATGGCACACTCTATCATTTCATTCAGAGCACTTTAGAGAATGAAAAGACATGGCTTTAATAATTAAGCCAAGACAGCTCGGCACCTGTCAGCTAAGGCGTCAGCCACGTACACCTAAGGTGGCGAGTTCGAATCCCCAGCCCTGCCCACCAAACAACAAGGATGGCTGCAACCAAAAAGAAAAAAAAAAATGGCTGGGTGTTGTGGCAGGCGCCTGTGGTCCCAGCTACTTGGGAGGCTGAGGCAGGAGACTTGCTTGAGCCCAGGAGTTGGAGAGGTTGCTATGAGCTGTGATGCCATGGCACTCTACCCAGGGGGATAGCTTGAGGCTCCATCTCAAAAAAAAAAAAAAAAAAAAGAAAGCAGATCATGAGGATGGCAAATGTCCCTAACCC
>CAUYQV010043405.1:0-15808 GCA_963574575.1 Galagoides demidoff | reverse complement strand
GTCCCAGCTACTTGGGAGGCAGAGGCAGGAGACTCGCTTGAGCCCAGGAGTTGGAGGTTGCTATGAGCTGTGATGCCCTGGCACTCTACCCAGGGGGATGGCTTGAGGCTCCCTCTCAAACAACAACAAAAAAAAATCCTTCCTGGTGAAACTTAGGTTGTTCCTTTTATTCCCCCCTTATTAAAGTATGTAGTAATAAATTTCTTTATACATAAAGGTTTTTTTCAATTACTTCCCTAGAAATGGAATTGAAAAATTAATGTCCTCATACCTCATACAGCAGAACCTCTATAAATTGGTTACTCACAGGATTATAACAAACTGGTCAACATATGGAGGTGGTCAACATAAAGACCTAAGCCTGCTTTATTGATACGTACATGTGGTGCATGGCTGGTCTGTGAAAATTAGGTTCACTTAAAGAGGCGGTCGATGGGGCGGCGCCTGTGGCTCATGGGAGTGGGGTGCCGACCTCATATGCCAGAGGTTGCAGGTTCAAACCTGGCCCCAGCCAAAAACTGCAAAAAAAAAAGAAAAAGAAAAAGAAAGAAAAGAGGCGGTCAATGCAGGGAGATGGTCAGCTATGGAGGTTTTATAGTATATAATGATGTAATTGCTTTTCAAAAGGAAAGTATCAAATTGCAGAGGCCTGAGTACATGTGAGAAAACTCAACTCCTTCACCCTGATCCACATTTGTTTTTTTCATCTTTTGTAATCTCTGCAGTTTGGGGTGGAAGAAATAGGCTGTCATTTTTGCTTTAGTAGGAATTTTGACTCCATCATTTCCTAGCTATGGTGTGACCTTGAGGGAACCAATTCACAGTTGTTGTTTTTTCTTTTTCTGAGACAAAGTCTCACTTTGTCACCCTCAGCTATGGCATCACAGCTCACAGCCACATCAAATTCTTGGGCTCAAGAGATTCCCTTGCCTCGGTCTCCAAGAGCTGGGCCTACAGGCACCCGACACAACTCTGGTTATTTTTTAGAGTTGGGGTCTGGCTCTTGGTCAGGCTGGTCTCAAACCGGTGAGCTCAGGTGATCCACCTGCCTCTGCCTCTGAGAGTGCTCAGATTACAGGCGTGAGCCACTGGCCTCAATTCATAGTTCTAAGCTATGTGTCTAACAGACCAGGATTGGAGTCTTGACTCAGTCATTACTAGCCATGTGACCTTGGGCAAGTCATTTTATTTCTCTTGGGGTCTCAGTTTTCCCATTTTCATGATGACTAAGACCGATCTCAGAGCTTGCTATGAGTACTAAATGAGACTACATTTGAAAAGCCCCTAACAAGAAATAGTCATTGTTGTAACAAAGCCCAGAATGATTAAAAGGTATTATTATTATGGCCTCCCCTTAAAGTTGCGGGTTTAAAATGCCAGCTCCCCTAATCCCTTATCCAGCAAATCTGCAACTTCAAGATTTGAATTTGGAGTTGAAGGTTAATGCTAAGCAAGTTTCCTCTCTGGTTTAGAATTCGGGCATAATCTCCCTGAGGGTTGAGCTTCTGAAAGCCAGCCAGGAGGTGGACAAGTCAGAAATCAATTTTAACTCAGGCCTGGGAAGCTCAGTGGAAAGAGGCTGAAGAGGAGTGGTAACCCACTGGCAGCCTCTGGTCTCCCAAGGCCTAGGTACAGTCTGGAAGGATGCAGATGAAGCATTAGTGTGGCCTAGGACAGCCCCAGTCTCCATTTCCAGCCTTCTAGATGGGCTGGAGTTGGTCAGCAGAGCTTCCTGACATTTCCCACCAGAAGGGAAAGTGAGAAGGGCTGGTGAGATGGAAATCCCTCTTCCATATTCATGCAGAATGAAGGTGGGTGTGTTGATTTCCTTTTAAGTACATGTGTCACTTTAACTGTAATTATCTTTTCCCAAATTCAAGTACAGACTGGGGTGGGGAAGGTGGGGAAAGTACGGGAATCTGTAGTAGGATTCTAAAAAATAAAAACCTTGTCAAATTTATCACCAAATGCAAACTGCAATCACTCCCTGAGACAAATATGGGACGGCAGAATTGAAAGAAAACAGGCTTTGGATTTTACCAGATGTGGGTACAAATCCTACAGCCCCCACTTATTAGCCAAGTGGCTCTCAGAGCCTCAGTTTTCCTACTCGTGATGAGGCAAGAAAGTAAAAGCAGAGCTAGAAGAATCTGTTCTAGCTGTCCTGTGTAGGCCTTAGCCAAGCTGCAGGCGTTTCTGTTGTCTGTATGTTCCTCCCTTGACATTCACGGGCCTAGATTGTAACCTAGTAACTTCCTTGGACTTCCATTGCCTTTGAGGGCAGGTGGTCCAACCGGTCTCAAGGACGTGGGCCAATCTGACCTTCTCCCTTGAGCCTGGGACCTTGAGGATAATGTCATGTCTTTCTCCATTTTATGACCCTCACATGCATTCTAGCCCTAAAAAGTGGATAAAAGGGAGACAGGGGATTTAGGTGGGGTGTGGGGTTTGGTTTTGGAGACACTGGTCTTCCGAGTTCCCCCGGCTGAGATAAAGCCGCTTCCTCTAATCAACTGGTGCCTAGAGTTTTTGTCTGCGTTGGTTTCCTGCTGCAGTGAAATGGATAATAATAACAGCAGTGTACTCATGGGTTTTACAGAACTGAGTAGCACAAAGTATATAGGTAGTACTAATCCAATACATGAAGGATAGTAAGCTCTTAAGAAATGCCAGCTGCTTTTATCATGGGAGACAGCTGTGGGGGCAAAGTATTGTGTTTCATAGCTAAAATTTTTATTTATTTATTTATTTATTTATTTATTTATTTATTTATTTTTCACTTTGTCACCCTTGGTAGTGTCATGGCGTCATAGCTCACAGCAAACTCAAAATCTTGGGTTCAAGAGATTCTCTTGCCTCAGCCTCCCAAGTAGCTGGGACTATAGGTGCCTGCCACAATGCCTGGCTACTTTTAGAGATGAGGCCTCACTCTGGCTCAGGCTGATCTTGAACCTGTGAGGTCAGGCAATCCACCTGCCTCGGCCTCCTAAGTGCTAGGATTACAGGTGTAAGCCACCATGCCTGGCCTATAGTTAAATTTTTTAATTTTGTTGGTACTAAAAATGGTTTCTTTGGCTGGTCACAGTGTTGCAAATGTGTAATCCTAGAACTCTGGGAAGGTGAGGGGGTAGGATCCCTTGAGCTCAGGAGTTTCAGATCAGCCTGAGCAGAGGGAGACCACATCTCTGCTAGAAAAATTAGTTAGGCTGGGTGCAGTGGTTCATGCCTATAATCCTAGAACTCTGGGAGGCCAAGGTGGGTGGATTGCTTGAGGTCAGGGATTTCAGAACAGCCTGAGCAAGAGCCAGACCCTGGGGCTCAGTGTCTGTGGCTCAAGTGGCTATGGCACCAGCCATATACACCTAAGGTGGCGGGTTTGAATCCAGCCCTGGCTCGCCAAACAACAATGATGGCTGCAACCGAAAAAAAAAAAATAGCCAGGCGTTGTGGTCGGCACCTGTGGTCCCAGCAACTTGGGAGGCGGAGGAAGGAGACTTGCTTGAGCCCAGGAGTTGGAGGTTGCTGTGAGCTATGCCATGGCACGCTACCCAGGGGGACAGCTTGAGGCTCTGTCTCAAAAAAAAGAAAGAGTCAGACTCTGTCTCTACTAAAAATGAAAAACTGAGGCAAGAGTATCTCTTGAACTCCAGAGTTTGAGGTTTCTGTGAGCTATGATGCCATGGCACTCCTCTACCCAGAAAAAATAGAAAATTAGCTGGGCATGGTGGTGGGCACCTATAGTCTCTGCTACTTAGGAGGCTGAGGCAGGAGGATTTCTTGAACCCAGGAGTCTAAATTTGCTGTGAGGTAGGCTGATGCAATGGCACTCTGGCTTGGCCAACAGAGTGAGACTATGTCTCAAACACCCAAAATAAAACAAAACAAAAAGAAAATTTATGGCTCGGTGCCTATACTCAGTAGTTAGGGCCCTGGCCACATGCACTGGAGCTGGACTGGTGGGTTCAAACCCAGCCAGGGCCTCCTAAACAATGACAATAATAAAAACAACAACAACAACAACAAAAATAGCCGGGCTATTTGGGAGGCTGATGCAATATAATCGCTTAAGCCCAAGAATTGGAGGTTGCTGTGAGCTGTGATGCCATGACACTCTACCGAGGGTGACATGAGACTCTGTCTCAAAAAAAAACACAAAAACCCAAAAACAAAATCTGGAGACAGTCTCAGGGTGAACAAAAGCATAAAAAGAAATAAGTGAAACTAACATTAATAATGTATTCTATTAAAATGCTATTTCAATAATCAACACGAAAATTATCAATGAGACTATTTTACGATATGTTTTCACACTAAGTCTTTATGATACAGTTTGTGTTTATAGTCATAGCACATCTGAAACTGAACCAGGTACATTACAGATGTGCAATACCCACACAGAGCTGGTGGCCTTTGTATTAGGAAGCACACCCTGGAGGGTAATGACAACAAAGCTGTAAAAAGACATCAGTCTGGACTATTTCCTTCCCTTCCCTGGTCTTAGTCTTTTAAAGACTCAAAAATCAAGCAATGAAAATCATCTTTCAAATTCACCTTACTCATCTTGAAATGTCCTTTTTTCCAATCACTTGGTTCTTAAGTTGACACAAAGAAAGACCTTGGATTCTGGGTGAGTCTGGAGGTGGGATGTAGATTTTCTCTTTTTGTCTTTGACTTCCAGATCTTAGAATAATAGAAAGTACTTATGATATCACTGGCTGTGCTAAGTGATTTACATATATTACCTCATTTCACAATGATCCTATGAAGTAGGTGCTATTGTTATGCTGTTTTTACTGGAGAGATAGAGGTTGGGAGAAGTTATGTATCTTGTCTGAAGTCACACAGCAAAGAAATGGCAGGACTTGATCTAGCTGAGTCTGAAGCCAGTGCCTGTCTATATTACTGGGCCCGTATGTCACTTGTTATCATTAGCAAATTGTGTAGTTAGGATTGATTGCACTTCTATCTCAAAGTTGATCCATTCATGCACTCTCTGAAGTTCTGGGTCTCTCACTTTAAAAAGGAATAATAGGACAGCGCCTGTGGCTCATGAGGTAGAATACCAGCCCCATATACGGAGGGCAGCGGGTTCAAACCCAGCCCTGGCCAAACTGCAATCAAAGCATAGCCAAGCGTTGTGGCAGGCGCCTGTAGTCCCAGCTACTCCGGGGGCTGAGGCAAGGGAATCGCCTAAGCCCAGGAGTTGGAGGTTGCTGTGAGCTGTGATGCCACAGCACTCTACTGAGGCCAATAAAATGAGACTCTGTCTCTAAAAAATAAAATAAAATAGGGTGGTGCCTGTGGTTCAATGGAGTAGGGCACCGGCCCCATATATCAGAGTGGAGGGTTCAAACCCAGCCCCAGCAAAAAAACAAAAACAAAGAAAAAAAAATAAAATAGGAATAATAGTAGTCACCTTGCATGGCAATTTTGAGTATTAAGTGAGTATTTCAGCCCTTTTCTCTAGGGACTCATACTGTGATTACCATACATTGTGGTAGCTCTTTAGCAACAATCTTGGAAGGTGTGAGCCCAGTGCTTGGCACGAAAGTCCAAGAAGTTAGATGATGTGGAAGAGAGTGCAATGAGTCCAGGAGCACCTGCTCCAGACCTGGCTGGCCCTTGGAAGTGCTGAGAAATCTTGGGCAATTTCCCTTCTCCTCCTTAAGCTAAGGGTACAGAAGTGGATGCAATGTGAATTCCTTCCCACACCTGACTTTTCCACTCTGCCCAGCATAGGACCGTGTCACCCTCTGGGACACACACTGTTTAAAGGCCCCAGTGCATCAGCTTTGTGACTTCCATTGCACATGGCTTGCTTCCCCAGTGGGCGGAAAACTCAGGGGTGGCTTTATTATAAAAGAATATCGAGCAATAACCGCAGGGTTGAGGCTTCAGACAGAAGTCACTATGGTGACAAAAGCAGAACGAAGGAGCGCAGGCTCTGAGAGCCCTCCAAGGTCTCCTGCCTTTCATTCCAGAACTCTGTTGGGCTTCCTGCACTGCAAGCTCCCTGAGTTAAGTGCCTCAAGGTCAGGGGAACAAAGAAAGGACAAATATACTGGCTTCATCTGTTCCCTTCTTTGTCAGCATCCACAGACCTGGATGCAGGGGGCTGAGTATGGAAGAAATCCAGCTTTGGATACAGGAGCCAACTCACACAAAAGAGAGTTGCCTGTGAAGTTTCTGGGGGCGGGTGGGCTGGGGCTAAGGGTGGGGGTGGAGGAGAAAAGCATCCTAGGAATCATTTAGTCTTTGACACACTCTTCAGGGACTTCTCTCCTTCACCCAGCAAACATACCAGACCAGAAAATGAGGTATTGTGACTCAAAGGACAGCAGCAACAGCTGCCTGTTAGATAGAGCCTCTGACTTTTCAGATGGGAACTCCCACGTTCCTTCCAACCCATGAGATCCCACGTGACCCAGTCCGGAGAACCCATGTTTGGGGTCCTCCTATTCCAAGGCAACCCAGACTCTTTTTACTTGCTTATATATCTATTAGCTAAAGTAAAAATTTAAGGCTCGGTGTCTGTAGCTCAGCAGCTAGGGGGCCAGCCACATACACTGGAGCTGGTGGGTTCGAACCCAGCCTGGGTCTGCCAAACAATGTAACTATAACCAAGAAAAAAATAATAATAGCCGGGCATTGTGGTGGGTGCCTGTAGTTCTAGCTACTCAGGAGGTTGAGGCAAGAGAATCGCCTAAGCCCAGGAGTTGGAGTTTGCTGTGAGCTGTGACGCTACAGCACTCTACCAAGGGCAACAAAGTGAGACTCTGTCTCAAAAAAAAAAAAAAAAAGAAAAAATATGGCTCAGTGCCTGTGGCTCAAGTGGCTAAGGCGCCAGCCACATACACCTGAGCTGGCGGGTTCGAATCCAGCCCAGGCCTCCAAACAACGATGGCTACAACCAAAAAATAGCTGGGCATTGTGGCCAGAGCCTGTAGTCCCAGCTACTTGGGAGGTGGAGGCAGGAGAATCGCTTGAGCCCAGGAGTTAGAGACTGCTGTGAGCTGTGATGCCACAACACTCCACCCAGGGTGACAGTTTGAAGCTCTGTCTCAAAAAAAAAGAATAGTTACTGCCTTATATGCATGGTCTAATTTAATGTTAACCTCACAGCCACCATTTGCTGTGGTAGAAATGATTATTGTTATTCCCATATTACAGATTAGGAAATCAAGACAGACAAACACCGTGATGACACAGAAATAATTCTATTTTTTTCCATAGGTACCTGTCCTATGAATAGAGAATGCTATCAAAATGATCTTGAGGCTCGGTGCTTGTAGCACAGTGGTTAGGGTGCTGGCCACATGCACTGAGGCTAGCAGGTTCGAACTTGGCCCAGGTCTGCTAAAACAACAAAGACAATTGCAACAAAAAATAGCCAGGCATTGTGGCTGGCAGCTGTAATCCTAGCTACTTGGGAGGCTGAAGTGAGAGAATTTCTTAAGCCCAAGAGTTTAAAGAGTTTGAGGTTGTTGTGAGCTGTGATACTACAGCGCTTACTGAGGGTGACATAGTGACTCTCTGTCTCAAAAAAAAGAAGGGCTTGGCATCCATAGCACAGTGGTTATGGAGCCAGCCACATGCACCGACCAAGGGTGACAGGTTTGACTCCAGCCAGGGCCAGCTATACAACTGCAACAAAAAAATAGCTGGGCGTTGTGGCGGGCTCCTGTAGTCCTAGCTTCTTGGCAGGCTGAGGCAAGAAAATTGCTTAAGCCCCAGAGTTTCAGGTTGCTATGAGCTGTGAGTTGTGAGCTGGGATGTCAGGGCACTCTACTGAAGGTGACATAGTAAAACTCTATCTCAAAAAAAAAAAAAAAAAAGAAAAGAATCTTGAGTTTATATTCCTTTTTTAAGGCAAGGTCTCACTGTATTGCCCAGGCTGAAGTGCAGTGGCTGTGTGATACCACTAGTGATCAGAACAAGAGTTTTGACTGGCTGTTCCTGATGTGCATCAGTTCACCCCACCTTAGGAAACCTGCTGGTCCCTTGCTCCCAGAAGGTCACCATACTGATGCCAAATTTAATGCAGACACCTCATCAGCCAAGTGCACTATTGCCCAGAACTTCTGGGCTCAAGCCATCCTCCTTCATCAGCCTTCCAAGTATCTGAAAATACTGGTGCATGATACAGTGCCTGCCTGTAGTTTGTTTGTTTGTTTATTTGTATTTTGAGATAGTTTTTTGCCCTCGGTAGAGTGCCATGGAGTCCCAGCTTACAGCAACCTCAAACTCTTGGGCTTAAGTTATTCTCTTGCCTCAGCCTCCCAAGTATCTGGGACTACAGGCGCCTGCCACAGCATCTGGCTATTTTTAGAGATGGGGGATCTCCCTCTCAAACTGGTCTCAAACTCTTGACCTCAAACAATACACCCACCACTGAGCCTGGCCTCCTACCTAACACCTTGATTGCAGCCTGATAAGAGACTCTGAAACCCAGGACCCAATTAAATAATTCCAGGATTTCTGACCCACAAACACTAGAACAAATGTATGGGTTGTTAAGACACTAAGATACAGTCTTACACTAATACAAATTTACCTACAGAAAAGTACACATAAATGCCCAGCTTGTTGAGTTTTAAAAAGCTACACATACCTATATAACTAGTACCCAGATCAAGAACAGAAATTATCAGAGTCCCAGAAAGCACTATTCATATTCACTTTTAGTCATCTGCTCTCCCATCCCTGCCAAGAGTAGCCCCTCTCCTGACTTCAAAAGCATAAATTTGTCTTGCTTATATTTGTACTATATGTAAATGAGATCACACAATACATACAAAATGCTTTTTAGCAGATTCTCAGAAAGATCCCTTGATAAACTGACAACCACTGACACACACACAGGTAATGACAGACAAATTTGTCAGTAGTTATCCATCACAGTTTTGGTCTGGGAGCAGGTGATCTGATTGTAGGAAAGAAATATTAGTTACCTAGACAGAAATAGGCCTAGAACAAGAGGAACAATTTATTTAGCCTCCATGGTTTGACAGCTGTGTTCCTCATGTTATCACGTATTTAAACTTGATTTCCTGGCCAGGCATGGTGACTCACATCTGTAATCCCAACACTTGGGAGGGCGAGGAAGGTGAATTGCTTGAGCTTAAGAGTTTGAGACCAGCCTGAGTAAATGCAAGACCCTGACTTTAAAAAATAGCTGGGCGCTGTGGCGGGTGCCTGTAGTCCCAGCTACTTGGGAGGCTTGAGGTCGCTGTGAGCTAAGACGCCATGGTACTTTACTAAAGTTGACCAAGTGAGACTCTATCTCAACAGAAACAAAAAAAAACAAAAAATAAAAAAACCCTGATTTTCTGATAGACCATGCCCAGAGAAAATAACCACTAAGCCATATTTAGCCCCATTTTTCCTCTCTATGGACCAGCTTTTACTTAGTCTCTCACAAATTTAGTTACTGAGAATTAGCACTCCTTAGGTATGATCAATCCCAGATGCAATAAGCCTGAGTTTCTGGACCTATTATCAACAATTATTGAGCTACATTTAACTATGATTGAAGCCTAGAGCATGGTGGCTCATGCCTATAATCCTAGCACTCGGGGAGGCCAAGACTGGATGATCCCTTGGGTTCAGAAGTTCAAGAGCAGCCTAAGCAAGAGTGAAATCCCATCTCTACAAAAATATAAAAATTAGCCAGTCTTTGTGGTGGGCACTGATAGTCTCAGCTACTCTGGAGGCTGAGGCAGGAGGATCACTTGAACCCAGGAGTTTGAGGTTGCTGGGAGCTAGGCAAACACCAGGTAGTCTACCCTCGGCAACATAGTGAGACTCTGTCTCAAAAAAACAAAAATAAAAACAAACCAACCCCCTCCAAACTGGTTCAGTGTCCATAGCACAGTGGTTATAGTGTCAGCCACATACACCAAGGCTGGAAGGTTCAAACCTGGCCCAGGCTAGCTAACAATGACAACTGCAACCAAAAATAGTCAGGGGTTGTGGTGGGCACCTGTAGTCCCAGCTACTTTGGAGGCTGAGGCATTAAGAATCATTTAAGCCCAAGAGTTGGAGGTTGCTGTGAGCCTCGCACTCTACTGAGGGTGACATAGTGAAAATCTGTCTCAAAAATAAATAAATAAGAAAACCCTCAAAACTGAGCAAAAGGTGGTACACTCCAAGTGTATATAGGGAGTCAGTAGTATAGGGAGTTGAGAAGGAGAGGCATCTGGTCACTGAAAAGATGGATCTTTAGTATGGTAACATAGGAAAGGACAGGAAAGAAAAAGGCTTAAGAGGGAACCAGATGTGTCCACTTTCCAGAGAATTTGGAGAATAAGCAGTGCTCACATAGCAGTCAGCAATGTCTCAGGACCTCTCTCTGAAACATTCTTCAGCTTATTCCAGTGTAGATAGTCTCTCCTTTTTCATTTGCCTTTTTGCCTTTTTTTTGAGATAAGTAGGTGCTTTGTTCCTAGAAAGTGGAGAGAAGTCAAGGAAAACACTGCTTGTGCGGAGGCTGGAGTGACTGCCATGAGGTTATGGGCATCATCCAATCCCCAGCATCTAGTACAGTGACTAGCACAGCCGGCACTCAAGAAGTGTGTGCAGGATTATATTTCAAACTTCAGTTGTCTTTCCCAAAGGAGCTTATCGTGCCCACACGCGGCCACAAGGTTTGTGCTTAGAAATAACATTTATTATAGGGATCTCTACGCAGGGATTCTTGGGAAGCGTTTCCCCTCTCATTACCTTGTTACTCCTCCCCTCAGTAGCCTTTGAAAGAACTGGTCCGCCACGTGATTCCCTCCTTTCTCCCGCCTTCGAAGACCTGGCTGATAATGGGCAGGAGCATAGACCAATCACAAAACGTTATTTTCTCTTCCAGCTAATAGAAAGAGGTGGCAAGTGTGTGGCTCCTCTTTTGTGACTTCCCCCGCCCCCTTTGAGCCCTCCCCCCAGCTCCTCCTGTTAGAGTAGACATTTGACAACTCATCTGGCCAATGAGAAGTTTCTACTCTCCGTGGACGGGACGAACTGACTAGATGATAGACGTCCGCTCCTGGCCAATGGAGGATCACAAGTGCGGGAGGGTTATAGAACGGAACCAATGGCGCGGTGCCAATAACGCGCATCAGGGAAAGGGCGGGACAAAGCTGTTCGCGGGAGGGAGGGCAAGGTTTGGGGAACCAAGCAGCGCCGCCGCCGCCGCTGCAGCCGGAGTTGGAGGAGGGAGAAGCCAGGAAGAAAATGGCGGCTGTAGCTGCAGAGGCGGCAGCGACTGCAGCGTCCCCCGGGGAGGGGGGCGCCGGCGAGGCCGAGCCGGAGATGGAGCCCATTCCCGGCAGCGAGGCCGGTACTGACCCCCTCCCGGTCACGGCCACTGAAGCGTCTGTGCCGGATGGCGATGCCGATGGACAGCAGTCTGCTCCTCAGGCCGATGAGCCGCCGCTCCCGCCACCACCGCCGCCGCCGGGGGAGCTCGCCGGCACCCCAGAGACAGCGGGGCCGGAGCTGGAGGCTGAGGAGAAGCTGCCCGTTCGGGTGGCGGAGTCGATGGCAGCTGCGCCTGAGGAAGGGCCCAAACTTCCACCTTCTCCTGCACCGCTGCCCGAGCAGTCCCCGGCTCCTGAGGAACGCGGGGAGACGCCGCTGTCTCAGCCCGCAGCACCGGCGCTCGTGCCGCCGGCGGGCGGAGACTCGGCGGTGTCGCAACTGATTCCGGGCTCCGAGGTGCGAGTCACGCTGGACCACATCATTGAGGACGCGCTTGTCGTGTCGTTCCGCCTCGGGGAGAAGCTCTTCTCCGGGGTCCTCATGGATCTGTCCAAAAGGTACCGCGCCCGTCCCTCTGGTCCCGAGGGAGGGAGCGAGCCCGACTGGCCCGTTCACCGTGGGCTCTCGCTTCTCCGGGGCCCCGCCGCCTGCACCGCCCTCTGGTCCTGTGCGGCGCGTGGCGCGCGCTCCGAGTGGGACAGGCGCGCAAGGCCGAGAGAGGGCGGTCCCTGCCCCAGGTGGGCGCCTCCGGGGGCAGGTGTGCCACCGGGTGGGAGGACACGGATGCAGATGGGTTAGTCAGTCTCATCCTCCACCTCTAGCTTCTTTCTGCAACCTGGCCCCGGCTTACCCATAGTGGGTTGGGTGGGTTAATGCTAAATGCATTTGGATGTTTGCAGAGAATGGGGTGCTGAGCGGGGTAGATGGCTTGTGAGGCACTTGTCTGTCCTTAAATTAACCTTTAACTTTTGCAGGGTTTAGCAGGGTTGAGAATGGAGTGTGTACATTAGGGTTCCCCAAAGGTTACCTGTCACCCCGTACAGGGGACGAGCATTTGTAAAAATGAATCTTTTACAGTTCTTTTTACTGTTAGAAGTAATTTTCCTTAGAATAACTGTTCAATAGGAAAGCACATTTTGCTTATTTTTTATTTTTTTAAGAGACTGTCATTTTTGTCCCCCTTGGTAGAGTGCTATGGCGTCACAACTCACAGCAACCTCCAGCTCTTGGGCTTAGCCGATTTCTCTTGCCTCAGCCTCCCAAGTAGCTGGGACCACAGGCGCCCGCCACAACGCTTGGCTGTTTTTTTTTGTTGTAGTTTGGCCAGGTTGGGTTCACACCTCGGTATATGGGGCGGGCGCCCTACTCAACTGAGCCACAGGCGCCGCCCCACATTTTGCTTATTTTAATGGTAGGTTTAAGGCAGTAAGTTTAAAGAAGAGATTGGGGATGTATTTTTATTTTTTTTTAAATCTTGAAAGTCAAGATGGTGTAGCATAAAAGTGTTCCAATTTCAGTTTATGTGTTAAGGACAAGAAGGTTGAATTCATCTACAAACCTCTGTGTTAACCCACCACATTTTCCTTTTATTTTTTTTTGACTTAAACTGTTTATGGATACTGCTTGAAACAGGTAAAGGAGATAATCTAGTCTATATTTAAGTTAACCTTTCTGTTCTCTTCTTTTGCAGATATGAAGTGCAGAGACTCCCATTCACGGCTCTCCATTCTGTTTCCTGCAACAGCACACACTCTGATGGTATCTCACCAATTTGGAAATGGCTTATTAGGGTTTTATTTTTAACTCTTTGCCTTGCCCTCCCATCAAGATGCAGGAATCCTTTTCCATTTGGGGGAAAAAAGCTATTTACATTCATGTTGAAGTCTGATGTTTGGCAAAAGATGACGGCTTTTACACTACTTCTATACACTGTTTAATTTCAAGTTTTTTTTTTTTTTTTTAAAGAATTTTGGGTTAGGATTTTTGTACTTTTGTTTTCATAGTTAGAAAGCAGAGTAAGACAAGTGACCTTCCCATTGATGTGAGAGAGACACTCAGTAGTGTGTATGCTATTGAATCAAACAGAAAAGAAGGCCAGTGATTGTGTGAGAATCTGGATTTCAAATCTGCAAAAGGAAGGTTGAGAAAGGTAAGATGATTTTGAAAATAGAATGCATTGTGCTTTTCTGTTTTGAGGTGCTCAATGTGTCAGGGGGTGTCAGTGGGTGGAAGAGAATTATAATTCTGAGTTTTGGTCTCTTTTGCTAATAGTGCTTCTTATAAATAGCATTTTCTTTTGTTGGATGAGCTTTTCCTAATAAACCTTTTATGCTTGAAGTTTTGACATGAAAGGATCCTATTATAGTATTTTTTTTTTTTTTTTGAGACAGTCTCACTTGGTCACCTTTGGTAGAGTGCCATAGTGTCACAGCTCACAGCAACCTCAAACTCTTGGGCTTAAGCAATTCTCTTGCCTCAGCCTCCCAAGTAGCTGGGACTACAGGCGCACGCCACAACGGTTGGCTGTTTTTTTTTTTAGAGATGGATCCGGCTGGTCTCCAGCCTGTGAGCTCAGGCAGTTCATCTCCCTTGGCCTCTGAGAGTGCTAGGATTATAGGCGTGAGCGAGGTGTTGCCTGGCCAGCCAGTATATTTTGCAAGCTCTCTTATGTAGTTTTGGAGTTAATGGATGGACCCAGGAGAACTTTTTAGAGACTGGCCAAGGCTGAGACTCTGTTCATCAGTGGCTATAAAATAAAAACCTCTAAGGAAAAATAAGAAGAGCTTTCTACTGAGTGCCTATTAGGCCCCTATTGTACCTCATGCCTTATAGGGCTAGTGCTATTTTTAAATTTTGTAGGAGAAAATTGAAGTTCATTTAATTTGACTAGTTAGCTTGTAAATGGTAAGGATTTAAATACAGGTTGATCTGAATCTAAAACCTATGCTTTGGGCGGTGCCTGTGGCTTAGTGAGTAGGGTGCCGGTCCCATATACCAAGAGTGGTGGGTTCAAACCCAGCCTGGCCAAACTGCAACAAAAAAGTAGCTGGGTGTTGTGGCGGGCACCTGTAGTCCCAGCTACTCAGGAGGCTGAGGCAAGAGAATCACCTGAGCCCAAGAGCTGGAGATTACTGTGAACTGTGATGCCTACTGAGGGTGACAAAGTGGAACACAGGGTTAATATGTGTGTACAGATGACTAGGAGTCTCCTTTTGTGAGCATTCTAAATCCTTCTAAGTAAAAAATAAAACCTATGCTTTTTTCTACTTTTGTATTACAAAGTTAGTTGAATCAATAAGTTTTATTTTAAGCAGGAAGAATTGTACATATATATTTTTGAGATAGTATCACTTTGTCATCTGTGGTAGAGTGTTGTGGCATCCATCACAGCTCATAGCAACCTCAAACTCTTGGGCTCAAGTGATTCTCTTGCCTCAGCCTCCCGAGTAGCTGGGACTATAGGTGCCCACCACAATGCCTAGCTATTTTTAGAGATAAGGTCTTGCTCTGGCTCAGGCTAGTCTCAAACTTGTGAGCTCAGGTGATCCTTCTGCCTTGGCCTCCCAGCATGCTAGGATTATAGGCATGAGCCACCAAGAATTTTTCTGAAGTTAGTGCATATTATCTTGATTCCAGTGGCTATTTGCGATAATATGAGGATGTGGATAATTGGAGCCAAGCAGATTATTAAATCAATAAAGGCTATGGAAATGGCTCTGGTCCCCATTTCCTTAGCTGAATATTGGAGAACATATAGTAAACTCTGAAGTTTTGGTTCCTGCCTGTCCAATGGAATAAGAAAGAATTAACATTTGGGAGAGGTCAGTGTATCAGTGAATGTATGCTTTTCTTCATTTCAAAAGAGCTAGTTATTGCTTTACTTAATTTCTGCTATATTTCATTACTGACATTATGTATGGGCAGAATTATGTTTTAAAGATGAAAGAGATGTCCATCATATGGAAAAGATTTTTGATTCTAGAACACAGGATTAATATGTGTGTACAGATGACTAGGAGTCTCCTTTTGTGAGCATTCGAAATTCTTTACTTCCCTGTCATTGTATTATTTTTTTGCCTTATTTTCAGAGTTTGGTTAAAGAACACATTTTTGAGAAAAAGTCTTTTTGTGAGAAAAAGGAACTGGACACATGTAACTCAAGAAAGAAAAGAAAGTGGTACTAAATAGTAGATTATTGCCCTGGACAGTTTCAGGGTACCTGGATTCTGAATTCTAATACCTATTCTGATCCTTTCCCGTTAGCACTGGGACTTTGAGCAATTCACTGCCCGTGGGCTTTAGTTTCTCTCAGTCTTATGAGGCTAACTTATTTGACATTATACTATATATATATCTCAAGTGACTAGAGTAGCCAGGTGGGCTGATTTTCCTGTACCATCCTGGTTTGATTGCTGCTACTTCATTTGGCTCATAAATGATGTGATCACTTGAGGGTATTTTGAATTTCTGGTTAAAAATAGGTTTTGTGGCTCGGTGCCTGTAGCTCAAGTGGCTAAGGTGCCAGCTACATACAGTGGAGCTTGTGGGTTCGAATTCGGCC
>CAUYQV010043404.1:0-92694 GCA_963574575.1 Galagoides demidoff | reverse complement strand
TTGCCCTTGGTAGAGTGCTGTGGCGTCACAGCTCATAGCAACCTCAAACTCTTGGGTTTAAGTGATTCTCTTGCTTCAGACTCCCAGGTGGATAGGACTACAGGTGCTTGCCACAATGCCTGGCTATACAACTTATTTTTAGTGGCAGACTCCACTCCAGCCGCTCACTCTGTGCAGTTAGCCTGGTCCTGGTTCTCCATCCACAGGGAGACTCATTCCTCTCACCCCACCCCCAGCAGGCTCTCCCCCCACTGCCTGCTTTCTGAAGGGGATCTCAGGAGGCCTGCGGCTTCAGGCTCACCCTCAGCCCAGTGCTTCAGTCCCACTTCTGGTCTAATGAGAGATGTTACTCTAGTCTTTGAGCCCAGATCTAACATCCTTGGAATATCTGTCTGTGGCTTATCAATCACTGCCACATGTTTGGTATATAGCATGCATTTGTATGCAGCTGGGGGTGACTGTATAGAGTCCTCATAATGACTGGGAAAGCACCCCTCAGAGCAGTACTGATAGCCTGCAGAGGCTGGGGTGGTTGGGGAACCTCCAAGAGGAGATGATTGGGTGGTGTGGATAGGAGGGGCAGTATTTGGACAGGCACAGAGGACAGGGTCAAATGCTGCAGGCAGGAGCAGCAAATAATCCAGACCCAGGGGAGAAACAAGAAAACTAAGTTACCTAGCAATCAAATCTAGTTAAAACAAAAGTTCTATAAAGGAAGTAGCAAAAGGCAAGGTTCGGCCAGATGCTGGTCACACCTCATTTCTAGCTTGAGGGATTTAGACTGAAAGTAATGGAAAGGCATTTAATTTTTAGCAGAGAGTAACAGGAAAAAATTGCTACTATTTATTTAAAGCTTATTTTTTTAATAATAAAAATCACTAATCACTGTGCTAAATGCTTTACATAATTTATCTCATCTAAGCCTCAAGCAACCCTAAAAAAAGATATATTTTTGTACCCATTTGATAGGTAAAACAATAGAATTTCAAGTGATTAAATAATTTGTCTGAAATCACATAGGCTGAATAATGGTCAGAAATATATCTGGTCCTGATTACCAGAACCTATTAAGGTTACCTTATTATGAAAAAGGACTAGCAATCCTTTCAGTCGTAGTAATCTAGACTTATGTTGAGACTCTAGAAAAAAACACTGATTTTGTATGAAATGTATGAAATTGAATAAAACAAGACAAGCTAGAACAGAGAGATAATTTAGGATACTATGACAATTACCTGAGTATAATCAGGCATTTGAATGTTTATGATTTGTAATTAACATTTCAGCTAAATTTTTATTCAGTGGTACAATTAGCAGGTGGGGATAAATAAGAATGCTCTAGAGTTAATCCATCCCTAGGAGGTGGGCTATCCTACTGATAATGTAAACCATCCATTTTGGAGGACAGTCGTCACATGTCCATTCATGGTCACAAATACAGCATTTTTTCATTTATTCTTCAGGAGCCCATAGGTGACCCCTGTTCTGGTTCTTATGTCACAAGAACTTCTAAATCCAAGCTGGGGCATTTAACAAGGTAATATTTAAATTGCTTTATAATTCAGGTAAGCACCAGGCATAGTTTATAATGTGTAATTATAAATACATTACTGTCAAATTGATGAGCGCTTTATGATGTATTTTCCATTTGCATTATGGGGACTTTGATATGCTAATGCATACGGCTGCTCTGACAAGCTCTCTGTCTCCTGTTCATCATTCTCAACTCGGGGCCTCTGAGTCAGGCTTTGAAGCAAGTGGACCTGGGTTCTAAGGTTGGGAGAGGTGTTTTACCTAAGCTGCAATTTCCTCACCTCTAAATGGTAAGAGGTCATGTATCCAATGGGGTTGTCGGTGAGAAATAAATGTGAAGATGCAAAAAATCTGCTCCCGGCAGAGTCCCTGGGCTCCGAGGCCAGGGGCCTGGCTGTGGGTCCAGATTCTGTCACTTGCCAGAAGGGTGACCCTGAGCAGTTTCTCCCTCTGTGAAATTTACTCCTGTTTCTTAGGGTAGTGAAGATTAAATGAGGCTGCACGCATACAGCATCTGGTACTTTGTAAGCTCTTTACAAACATTGGCTATTACTGTTGTCACCGTTTATAGTGTGCCTCGGTGGAGACCGAGCCCCTGACTGGGAGCACGATCTTAGATCCCACATCTGAAGGAGACTGGTGGCTCTCTTGGGGGTTGAAGGCAGAGAGGAGCATGGAGCTCTCTCTCCAGTTCAGGAATGAGCGTTCTGCATTTGTTGCATGTGAAATCTTGGGGCTGCCCTTTGAATTGCCCGGATTTTTCTGAGGATTTTGGCTGGTTCATTCAGTCCTGTCTTGGCACAAAACTGAATCTTTATTGTGCTTAAAATGCCGGAGGAATAAAATGACGTGGAGGACTGGCAAGCAAACAATGAAGCAGGACAGGGAGGTACAATGTTTGGAGTATATTCAAAAGGGGAGAATGTATCATGGTCAATGCAGGCATTGTAGGTCATGGATAATGATGAAATTTAAATTCATCTCCAAAGCCTGTGTGACATTGCAGGGAGGGGAGCGTTACGAACGATGCATAAGCAGGTCCCATAAAACAGAGCTCATTAAACAACTGGGATTTCAGACATGCACCGTGATAGATAAGGCTTCTCCAGACAAACCTCCTATTTCACATTTCAGAAATAGTGCTAGTTTCAAAGCTATTACAAAATCTCTTTGCTTATTTTTGTATCTCAAAATAGTTCCAGTAAGAAATGCCATTTGGAAACCTGGTGTAAATAGGAGTTTTGCTTAAATTATTCATCTTTTAAAACAGTGATTCCAAAGTCTTTATACACGAGGAATCTAATAGTTATAACCCAAAATTTTTCTATAGTGTTAACACATTGAGTATGCATTTTAAAATGAAAACACAACAGAAAAATTTGAGATCTATTTAAGATGAATCTATTTAATTCATTGCATATGATCTTCTTTAAAAAGTATTTAGTGGAATAAATTATTCAAAGCCAAATATATAGATTGGCATAAGATAGATTTTGCATTAGTTCATTCAGTAACTTCTAAATTGGCAAAACACCAAGGTGTAGTACAACAGTCTTATCTGTAACTATGAATAAATTTAAGAGATTAAGCTAGAGAGGAAATCTGAGGATTATAGTAAACAGAAAAGTATTTTCAAAAAATGAACCCTGAAACTAACAGAAGTGGTGCAAACCTTTGTGGAAAAAACTTAAAATCATGAATGAAGTACAAAAACATTCTAAATTAATGGAGATACATTATTTGTTTATTAATGGGAAAACTAGATCTCTTAAACGTGTTAATTTCCCATGAATTAATCTATAATTCAAAGCAGTTCCAAAAAATAATCCCAGCAAAGTTTTTCTTTTAACAGATCTTGACAAGCTGACCCTTAAATTTAAATAGAAGCACGAATGTTTAAGACCAGATGAGATAATTTTGAACAAGATGGAGGAGTCCTCTATCTGTAACAGTCAAAACAAGAGAGGCAGGAAGCCTGAAGGCCTAAAAGGAAACCTCACATCAGAGAAAGGCCCGTGCTCATTGTGAGGATGAAACATTCAGAGACCATCCTGGGGCAATTACATCACTATGGCAGGGAGGGGAAGCTTGTTTCAAGGTGCAAACCCCTGAAATCACAAAGGGGGATGTGATGAACCTGATTATGCTAAATTTATAATCTTATTTTGGTAAAAGACACAATAAGTAGGAATAAAGATTGTCTGGGAACACATATAACAAATATAACCAAATAGTAGTAGTAATAATGAATGAAATGCCAATAGACTGGTAAGAAATAAACAGCTCTGAGAAAAAAAAAAAGAAAAAAGTATTTATTTATTTATTTTTTTAATTGAATCATAGCTGTGTACGTTAATACTATCATAGGGTACAGTGTGCTGTTTTTATATATAATTTGAAATATTTTCATCAAACTGGTTAACATAGCCTTCATGTCCTTTTCTTAGTTATTGTGTTAAGACATTTATATTCTACATTTAGAAAGATTCACATGTACCCTTATAAGATGAACCATAGGCGTGATCCCACCAATCACCCTCCCTCCACCCATCCTCCCCCCTCCTCTCCCCTTCCTGTCCCCTTTCCCCACATTCTTGGCTATGATTGGGTTATAGCTTTCCTATGAAAGCCATAAATTAGTTTCATAGTAGGGCTGAGTATATTGGATACTTTTTCTTGCATTCTTGAGATACTTTGCTAAGAAGAATATGTCCCAGCTCCATCCATGTAAACATGAAGGAGGCAAAGTATCCATCTTTCTTTAGGGCTGCATATGTACACTGTGGAATACTATGCAGCCCTAAAGAAAGAAGTATTTATGCAAGAAACCACGCTCAGCTTCTTGCTAGTCACAAGGAAAATGCAAATTGAAAGATAAAAGCTTATATCCATTTGTTTAGCAAGAATTACAGTGTTTGGCATTTCCTAGTGTCAGCCAGCACCTGTAGGGACAAGTTCTTGTCTATTACACACAGAGCACAGACTGGAGAGCCATTTAGTAGATGAAGAAAAGTGAAAGATGTGTTGCACATAACTCTTGGCCCAGCATTTACACTTCTAAGTATATACCTTAAAAATCTCTACGTCCCAGGTACCGAAAGAAATGGGAAAGATTTCCCGAATTATTGTTTATAATGAAGAAAAATTTAGAAACATTTAAAACTGATAAGAGAATGCATAAATTTGGGTTTATTTATGTAATATACATCTTCAGTAATTAAAATGACTTAACTAAAGTCATTTACAGCAATGTAGTTCTAAAAAGAATCTGATGCGTGAGAAAACATGTCAAAGAGTGGTATGTACAATATTATTATACTGTTCTACATTAAAAATATGAAATTCATGTATTTATGGTTACAGAGATATTTACTGGGAGTAAAAAAATGCATGTGCCTGATAAATAACGATTTCAGGAACCTCATTACCTCACAGAGAGTTAATTTAATGAGAGGAATGGTCCACAGGGGCTGTGTCATCTGAGAGGATTTTTCCCTTAAGAATCTTGTGAAGCAAATACAGAAAACTATTAAGATTTGATACAATTTGTTGGTGTTACACAGAGATTCATATATTCATCTCTATATTTTTCTGAATGTTTGAACTATTAGAAGGACATATTAATTCATTATTATTAGTTATTTTTGTAATAAAGAATATTATTCTGCAATATCAGAAATTGAAGATTTTCCCTCCTTTAGTTTAGATTTTCTGAAGTTAAAAGGCAACTTACACTCAAGACATACATTAATAGAGTATTTTCTCCCTTTAAAAGCCATTACAAAATCCATGCCATGTTCTACAATTTTTGGTGCTTTAGATATTAATCTAGGTTACGTTATCCATCTAACCCTAATAGTCCTTTAGAGATGGGTTTATGAATTCGGTAAGCTTGTTAGGGTAGGCAGGAAAGTGAGGTGTATAGAACAGGTTGTGTAAATAGACAGGATACGACATAGGAAAATACTGCCAGGTAAGGGTAGCCATAAGTGTCACAATGCAAGAAAGTGAGGCCTGAGCAGAAAAGTAAGAAAGGAGGCAATGTCAACAAACGGATGCTGAGTAAGAGAGTACACTGCCACAGCAAGGAAACCAAGGGTCCCCACAGCCACCGCGGAGGACACGGCACGAGCAACTCACTTCCACTCTTGCACAAGGCCCTGAAAATGATACAGCCAGTCCTACTCCCCAGGTGAAATCTCTGCCTCTCTCTGCCCAGAAAGACTCAATGGACAAGCGGAAAAGGGACTGTGTCTCCTACCAGCAGAAGCCTCCCAGCCCCGGCTCCTCCCTAGGGCTGTTCTAATTACTTAGTCCCCACAGATACTCCACTTCTGTTTTAGGAACAAACAAACATCAATGGGACTTCTTCTGTTTGGGAGTCACACACCAAAAGTCAGTCAATTCTCCTCATCTTCCGTGATGAACACAGTGGGCACTGTAGCTATTGATTGTGTTTCCTCTTGTTCTTGAGTGTTTGCTGAACACATTTCCCAGACTCTCGTGTAGCGAGTGTGGTTCAAGCCACTGGGCAAAGTCTAAGTGATAGGTGCCCCGTTCAGACCTGGCCTGTTAACATCTCCCGCACAACCTTCGCTGTGTGACTGGCACCAAGAGCCGCGTGGGGGATAGGACAGCACAGGTCCCTACAGCTGCACGCAGCAGAGTCTTCCTCCCCCATGCTACCTGGACCTGACCAGCGCTGGCCTATTACCCTGAAATATAAATCCACTTACTGATTTTGAAGCCCCTGAATGTTGCTGGCATATTCTGTTACTTTGGCATAGTCTAGCTTAACTGATTTGTTCACAAGGAACATTATACAGACAAAAGTGACCGAGAAAAACTGCCCAGAAGTTATGCTCCCTAATCATCATCATCTTTCTTCATCACAAATCCTAGGAAACAACTTTTTAAATTACATTTTTCTTGTTCACATCCAATTGATATTATCTGAAGGTCCACTTGGGAGTGAAATAAAGCTTTTGCCTAACATGAATTGATATCAAACACAATTAGGAATTATTTAGATGTTTTTCTTCTGAACCTAATATTTGCCATCAGTAGGTCACAAGTAATTCATGAGTTGAGTCCAGTTCCTGCCAAGCAGCTGTCAGAGCGGAGTGTCACACGTGTTGGGTTCTCCTCCCAGCTCTGCTGGTCACGGGCCGTGACCATCATGGTCTGTGTTTCCGCTCTTGGAGCAGGACTGCCCTCAGCTTCCCAGCACCATAACCAGGCTGTTTTAACCACAGGGCGCATGCAAATTGCTGAAAGATTCTTAGAGGAAAAGTAAACTAGAAACAATGACATTCTAGTCTTACCGTAAACAGAAGTTGGGTATTGAAACTTGTTCTCATTATAAGGATCACTGGTATTCAGATTTTTCTTTTCCTTGCAAGAGATTTTTTTTGGTGCTAGGACTAGAAAGTTTGCTCTGCTGCTTAAACAGGCAATTGATTACATTTACCAATGACTATGTTCAAAGGAAGGCAATTAAAATAGCCATTTTTTAATACTATATGCCATTAGGAGGCCAGCAGTAAGTCATGAGCTGAGTCTCATGAATACATATTTGTTAAATTTCTGATAAGTAGTATAAATGGAACTGACCAAACAAATTAAACATTTTTTTTTACCTTCAATAAATAAATCTTATTTTTAAGTCCACAGAGATTTAACTTCATTAGTATATTAAAAACTAGTATGTCGTAGACTAATATCATCAAGTCATATGCGACTAGAGTAGCGGTTCTCAACCTGTGGGTTGTGACCCACAGGAACCATATTAAAGGGCTGCGGCATTAGAGAGGTTGAGAACCACTGGACTAGAGGAAACACGTCACATTCCTCTGAAATAGCGTGGCTCGCAGTAAAAGCTGCACACAGCTGGCTAGATGAGAATCCAAGCATGAACCTTGTTGTGTCCAAGTTTTGGGTTGTGTAAGATAAACCGATGCTACATATTAGATGAAAACATTAAAATATTCAATAAGTGCTTACTAGGCAAAGTATTGTGGTGGGCATTATGCAAGGGGATGGGTTTTTTTTTCCAGAAACAAAGAAAGAGTTTTACGTTACCCTGAAGAATTCTGGATGTCTAATAACCCGTTCAGCATCAGAGCCCACTTGGCCTTCACGACACTTTGACAAGGTGGGAAGGGCAGGAGCAACCACGTCATGGCTGAGGCCATTTAGGCTTCAGCAGCCACTGTGTTAGTTTCCTAGGTCCACCATTAAAAAGTACCACAAACTTTGTGGCTTAATACAAGACATTTACCGTCTTGTAGTCTAAAATCAAGGGGTCAGCGGGTGTCTCTCTGAAGGCTTTAAGTGAATGAAGAGCCTGTCTTGTGTCTCTCTCCAAATTCTGGCGATTGCTAGCACCCATGGCATTAACTGGCTTGAAGACACACCCCTCGGCCTCCGTCTTCACCTTCTGCTCTTACTTGTGTCCTCACATCTTCCTTCTGGGTGTGTCTGCTTCTGTCCTCTCTTCTTAAAAGGACACCAGGCATCCTGGATGAAGGGCCCACCCCACTCCAGTATGACCTCACCTTAACAAATTACATCCGCACAGCCCTGTTTGCAAACAAGGCCACATCCTGAGCTTCTGGTAATGACGTGGATTTGGGGGCACTATTCCACTCACCTGCAATGTTTTGGGCTCTAGCTGCTCCCTGTCCAACCAGACAGAGTTCCAGGCACAGGCCCTCTGTGGGCAAAGGTGTAGTGAGGTGAACCTGCTCCTGGTGTGTGGAACCAGGCTGTGGGGCAGAGGATTAGGATGTGGGGTGAGGAGGGGACGGCAGCAGGAGACGGTGCTGGAAAGGCAGGTTGTGACCAGAGGGGGAAAAACTTTGCAAACCACTTAATAAAATTTTGACATTGTGGTGTATATGTGTGGGTGGGGGTGGTTACTGAAGGGCTTTGGACTGAGAAGTAGTGGAAGTGGTGGGGTCAGATGCTTCGGGAGATGGGTTAGGGGCTTGTTAAGGCAGTTGACGCTGAAGGTGATCAGCATTTGAAATAGAGGATCAGGAAAGAAAGGAAGGAAGGACTAGTGACATAGGACAGGCAAGATGGACAAAAATTGGTTACTGACTTAAAGTCAACGGAAGAAGAATAGAATGAAATAGCCAGATGTCGGGCTGGGGACCAGGAGAAAGGAGGGTTCCCTTGACAGACAGGCAGTGGGTGTGATGTCCGGCTCTGTCAGCTTGGCCAGCGTCTCTGAGCTGCTCGGGGTAACCACTCTTCCTCCCAGGGGGAGAGATGCAGTCGAGCCACACAGGGCCAGGCAGCTCCGTGGGGATAAACGGCATCCAGCTGCTCTTCTTCCCATGCCCCGCGTCCTCGTCTGAGACAGTGCTGATCCTGTCGCTGGCCTTTCTCCTTTGACTTTTTGTCCCATTGTGTTCCCAGGAGCTCTGAGAGCCCCACGAGTGCGGCACACTGTCCTCGGAGACAGTGCCCCTGCCAGGGTGGTGTTAGTCCTCCCCTCTTGCTCTTGGTGCCTTTATTTTCTGAAATGATCATCCCTTCAGGTCTTGCTGGATTTTTCACCTTACACATGGCCTTATCATTTGTCAAGAGGCATTACAAGCATTCTGTAAATAGAAACCCATTTAATCCTTACAAGCCAACCTACTGTTGCCCTGTTTTGTAGATGAGGAAACTGAGGCACAGGGAGGCTGAAGAGCCTTGGCCAAGGACACATAGCCTGGAAGAGGTGGGGTCAGTGCCCTGACCACTGCCACTCTGCCTTGTGGGAACGTGGGGCCTATTGTCCAGGGCAGCATGTCCTTGTCCCTAGGACATGGGTAGCCACTGGGCACAAAGCACTTTGTAGCCTCTGATCATAAGAAAACAAGGAACAGTCACAATTTTGAAATGCAGGTTCTGTTTGGATAACATGTGAAGGACAGAATTACTTGTGATGAGATGTGTGATGATATGTTTGTGTCCTGGAGGTACGGGCAGCAGTCTCCTCCCTTCATCTCTCACATGGTCACCTGGTCACCTGGTCACCTTTTTGCCCCATGGCAGATACTGGACCTGCTTTAAGAAATTGCATTAGAGCCTCAGCCACCACAACCACCTACGGCATGTAGGTGTTTTCCTTGGTACTTTGAATTATTTATAGAATATTTAGAATCCTCTCATGTTTAACATTTAACCCACACCATCTAGATTTCTACCAAAAAACAAGATGGATGAGATATCTATCAAATTTTATCAGTGTTTTTTTTTTTTTTAAATAATAAATTCTTTAGAACATACTTAAAAGTGATTACTTTTAGAAACTTGATAATATGGACAAGAAATAACTTTCCATGAAATAATGTATCCCAAATCATTATTTGGAAATTTTCCCATTAGTTATCAATTCCAGGTAACACGTACACAGTTTTGGCTAACGTGAGCCCGAGACCCCATCCGTGATTATTCTAATGGTGGGTTCTGTGTGAATCTTCCACAGTTCATGTAAACAATCTGTCAGGGTTTTAAAGCCTCAGAGCCTGAATATCACTGCACTAACCACTTTCTGTTCCATTTCTGCAATAAATTAATTTATATAACTGGCATGAATATACCTTTTTTTTTTTTAAAAAAAAAGCTTGGCCTACAGACAAGAGAAATGACAAAGGCTTCCTCAGTTCATTTTCTACTTGATGGACGTGCGTAATGGGGCCCATCAGCTTCCATCAACCAGGCCAGGCTGCCAGGCCGCACCGCTGCCCTGCTGGGAGGTAGGTGCGTTTCTTTCCCGAACATACTTAGTGCCTTGAAGTAATCAAGTTTTCTGTTGCGCAGCTACTCCTGACTAGAACTAAATTATAATTCTTTAGGAGGATGTTTAAACTCATTCTCCACTTACAACTGAGGACAATTTCTCAGCCCTGCTTCTTGTTCCAAAGAAAGCCTCGATTAATATCCCGAGAACTCGCGTTTGCTCTGCTTCCTCAGTTCCATCCAATTTTAAGTGAGTATAGAGAATCATCTTCAGACAATCTCACCAATTTTGCTATTTTAAAACAATTACACTTTAAATTTAAAAATCTTCCAGAGATTGGAAATTTCACAGCTCTTTGAAAAATAATAAACCACAGTCAAGGAACAAAGAAATATTTAAAAAAAGTACATAGCACATATTCTAAATTTTATGTCATGAGCTGGATTACAAAAGCAAGTGAGACAGATTAAAATATATTTTCTTGCCAAAACAAAAGATGCACTATTTCAACACTATCTATTAATTTATAAATAATCTGCAGGCTTCCATCAGGCCATCGTACACATCTCTTTGAAATGCAGCGATGCCTGGAAGCTATGGTGCCCGAGTGACGTGGTGCAATGCCAATGACAAGATCGTCACATCATTTCTGCAAACTCTGAAGGCACATGGACAGAGAGCATTTACATTTTGCTTTATGGTCAAGCCTTCTGATACTTAAATGTCGTGACCAACTTAATTCCATAGCCAAGGAAAATCAAACCAGTAAAAGTTAATCTAAACAAAGATAACCGTTATAACGTGATCGAGAGATTCCTGTTCCATAGCAGCTGATCTCGAGGACACACTATGTGCAGCGAGGTCCCACAGGCAAATTACGGGGCTTAGTCTCAGTAGAATGAAGTTATGACTCATCCCCTAGCCACAGAAATACTAATTGACAAAATACCAACTAAATGCACAGGTTAATTTTTATAAGTGGCATAAAAAGGCTCAAGTAGTAGTAGGTTGAGGCAATCTGCCTGTAAACTTCGCAATTTGACACAGCATTGTAATTGAAAAATATCTGTGTGAAATACATTACCTTTGAGAAAAGTTTCTGCACCTTCCAGGAGAAGGAGGCAGGCAGAGCTTTGGAAAGCATGTCATTTCTGCTGACTCTTGGAAACGGCATTTGCCATTTCATTTATCCTGTTGGGATTTGTTTATAATCTAACTTAAAAAATGAAGGTACCATTATAGTTAAATTCCTCAGTGTTGTACTTACTTACATAACTGAGGCTATGTAGTAAGTTCCTGGCCACTTAGAGGTTATGAGCTGTTGGCTCTGGGGCACATTGTCCTGTGTCCACCTTTCTCTGAATGGTGCCTGACCTGGTGTCTGGGATGTGACAGGCAGCATAGCTGGGGTGCAGCAGTAGGCTCCCCCCTGTCTAGTGTCATAGTTGGGCGAGTGCTCAGGGCTCGGGAAGCCAGGATGCACTGTGAACGCTGCTGGCCTTGTTGACTCGCTGCCATGCTCATTCTGTCCTCTCTGTCTCAGTCTCTGCCATTTTGCTTTGATAATTATTCTGAGTTTTCATTTTAACAAAATCTAAATATATTCACTTTTAATGGGGATGGTTTCTATGAAGTCATTTTATTTTCACCTCTGCAGTGCCCTTTCAGATTCTTCTGCCGTTGCTTTATATGCTATATTTTAATTTAATTGACTGTATGTAGAAAGAAGGTGAAGCTTGAAACACTGGATGTCAGGAAGACAGGGAGAATTATGGTGACCTGTCTCAACAGCATTTGCTCTGTTCCGTTTGTAAAAGCCCTCGTAAATACTAAAGACAATCTTGGTTTCAATGCTGTGTAAAAATAAAATGTCACAGAAATCGGTTCTGTAAAATGAACACAAGTGGGAGGGCTCATCCAGAGGCGCTCAATGCACTTAGCAGGTGCCCCTCCTGTCTCAAGGTCAGACATTCCAGCAAAATAAAGGTCTGATTTAGGGTTAATGAAACCATATTTTGCACATGCTACTTCAGCAAAAGTGAATGCCATTGTATTCTGGTATCTTGTAAATGAAAATACTATTTGGCGTGTTTTGTTTGAAATAAAAATCTCTTATTCTACTGATCCTCAATCCCCCAAAGATTCTCTTCACACTCAGAAGCCTGATCACCCATTCTTTTTCCTATGCCATTACATACCTATTTGTGTGTGGACATATATAAACCATGTACCATGTGTCAGATAAAAACAGAAGGTTCCTTTGTTCTGCACTGTGTACACGTATGTATGCACACGTGTATGTGTTATGTTAGAATAAACTTTGGTTCTTGTTTTCTAAGGCAGAAAGCGTATGTTAATTTATAAAAATGCTGTACCTTGTTTCATTTTCCCACAAATGAACACTTAGACTATTAGACGTTTTTACAATCTCAACACCTGTGTTGCTATATGAATATAATGCTGGATAGTTTCCTGAAAGTAGAGCTTGGATAGTAAGTGGAATTCATGCTTAATATTAAAAAGAAGTGTTAAATGATCTTTTATAAACATTGTGTTTATCTGTCATCTCATTGACTATCAAAAAGAATGCCTTTTTCCTCAGGATTTCGTAAAAACTAGAGGTCACATCTCAGAGATTTAAAAACCTTTAATTATTGAGTAGGTGGATCACCCCTCGTTGTTTTTCACCATGTCTTTTCTTTTCTGAATTTCTGTTTCTATTCAGTCCTTTGTCTTCTCTTGTCACTATTTAGGGCCTTTTTGTATGTCTGGGGCATTAACCTTTACTGTTGTATGTGGCAAGATTATTTTGTCCTAATTTGCCATTTGTCGCAGAGCTCTGTGCGGTTTTCTATGGTAGGTGAAATTTTAGTTTTGTATCATCAGGCCTGTTGATTTTTCTTCCTATACCGCCTCAATGTTGTTTTGTGGTTGGATGCAGTTTCCTCACCCTGACTTATTAAACAAGATTGTCTTATACTTTCTTCTAGTGCTTTTATAGATTTAGTATTTTTACACTTAAATCAATAAGCAGCTTGAAAAATATTTAGGAAGTGCTAAAAGGTGTATATCCTGGCTTTATTTTCTTGGATAATCATTAATTTAATTTGACTTATTGAATAATCTAGTCTTTTCTTACTGATTTAAAACATCACTTTCAGTGGATTTTAATGATCCAACGATCATTTCTTACTGATTTGAATTTCTTGCTGATTTAAATACTGTTTTTAATCAGTACATGTCTTATCCATTTAAAACATCACTTTCATTGGATTCCTGCATATACTTTGATTTGTTTCTGAATTCTCCACTGCTTTCTCTAAAGTGCTGCAGTGTTTTATTTAGAGTAGGGAAAATACGATTCCTTACCTCTTTCTTCCTTTATGATTCTCAATATTTCTTTGTTATTTCTCATGAGACTAAAACTCATGAGAACATACATTTTGAAATACATGGAAGTTAGACTTATTTTTGACTATCAGAATAATAGTTATCCAAAATTTACACCCAGAATGTAAGCAGCCCTTGTTTTACCCCAGAGCCGAGCTGTGGCCTCCCTTGAGTCCTTACTGCCCTACTCCTGCTTCTGTTGGCTGTGTGGATCCCACTCCTGGAGAAACAGGACAATTCTTCAGAGCATCAGGGTCCCTTTCCAACCTCCTCAACCTCCTTTTTGAGGTGTTCTTAAGAAAAATAAAATAATTTTATATTTGGTTACACTATGACTGATCAAATTAAGGTTTCAATATTCAATCAACTCCAAGATTTAATAAAGATAGTGTTTGTGGTAATTTTTCTAGAAAATTGGATTTGAAGTTCTGCAATTAGACACCTGTTGTTATTTCTTACTATCTTCTATTTGAGAAAATATCAATTCAGTATATATATTTTTTTCAGTTTGGGTGTCTTTTCTAGGAAGCAGGATTTTTCCTACAGCATTTAAATTCATTTATAGAATAAACAACTTTGGTTCACATGCTTGAGTCACATGGCTGGCTGCAGAATCCAGGAATTCAACTTACGACCTAGTAGACAAGGTCTTAGATAATTGTTTTTTCTAAAACTATGTGAATTTTTTTTCTTATATGCATTTTTTTCCTAATTAAAAAAATATGCAAAGGGTGGTGCCTGTGGCTCAAAGGAGTAAGGTGCTAGCCCCATATGCTGGAGGTGGTGGGTTCAAACCCAGCCCTGGCCAAAAACGCAAAAAAAAGTAGGCAAAGGCTTAGTCAGATTGTGTTGATGTAGGCCTATACTTCAACTCTTATCCACCCTCATCTATTTCTGTCTAGCAAAGGAAACAATCAAGAGTGAAAGGCCCCCTACCAATGGGAGAAAATGTTTGCGAGGCATACATTGGATAAGGGATTAATTTATAATATATATAAGAAGCATCTGTGACTCAATAGTAAAAGACCCTAATAACCCAATTAAAGCATGGGCAAAGGACTTGAATGCACATTTCTCCAAAACAGACACACTGCAGCCACTGTGGAAAACAGGATGGAGGTTCCTTAAAAAATTGAGCATAGAATACCTTATGATAGTAATCGCACTGCTCGGTACATGTCCAAAAGAACTGACACTGGGGTCTGCAAGCGATCCTGCACTCTTATCGTGTGTGTGAATTGCAGCATTACCCACCGCCAAAAGGGGAAGCAGACCAGATGTCCATATAAGCATAAACAAATAAAGAAAATGTGGTATATACATATAGTAGAGTATTCAGCTGTAAAAAAAGGAAATTCTGCCATTTGTGACATTTGACCTAAGGGAAGTAGTCATAGAAGATCAAATATTGCCTGATTCCTCTTATATGGGACACCTGAAAATAGCCCAACATGTGGAAACAGACAACAGAATGGGGTTACTAAGGAATGGGGGGTGGGCATTGCTGCTCAGTGGATATGAAGCTCCATTTACACAAGACACGCAAGTCCCAGAGACCCGTGTACAGCACAATAAATAGTGACGGGATGGCGCTATGCACTGACGAACGGGATTGCTACTTCAGTGTGATACCATGAGTGTATGTGTACCTCTAACCTTGCCAAATTCTAAGTAGTCATTATGGGTGGTGTTTCTGCATACCCATTTGTCTCAATCTGTTTTTATAAAGAAAAGTTTATTTGGCCTTACAGGTCTGCAAGCTGTACAAGAAGCATGGTGCCAGTGTCTGTGTCTGGGGAGGGCCCTAGCTGCTTCCACTCGTGGGAGGAGAAGGAGAGCTCGCGCAGTGATCACAAAGGGAGAGAGGACGAAGAGAGAGAGTGGAGAGGGGTCAGAGGCTTTCTGACAATCGGCTCTCACAGGGGTGAGAGTGACAACTCGGTCCCCTGGAGAAGAGTACCAAGCCATTCACCAGGGCCAGCCCCAACTCACGCATCTTTCCTCATGTCCCACCTGCAACGTCAGGGATTGAATTTCAACATGAGATTTAGAGGAGTCAAGCCAACCAAACTATAGCACAATTATACTTCAGGAGAGCTGGAAAAAATAGAAAAGAAAATAAAAAGGTGTGTGTGTACAGAGTAGAGTGCAGGTGCAGAAACATGTAAGAAGTCAGGAATTTATTATTCAGTCAAGGAAGAACTTGAGATTTTGTCTATATTCCCCTCTTGAGGTATGGTCCAAACATGCTGACTGTAGTTCTCCTCGATGCTGTTCTACTCTCCTCGGTGGAAACAGACCCATGGTATTGCCAAGGCCGGCGTCCGACCACAGGACGAGGACCATCACGGCAATGGCCGTCAACCACGCACCCTCTTCCCCTCCAAAAATGCCTTTACTTTTACAGATTAACAACAAAATAATCAAAAGGATGAAATAGATGCTTTGTAAATTCAAAGTAAAATAGGAAAATGAGTTCCCCATAAGTCCGTTTCATGACTGAGAAGTGGTGTGAAATACTCATACAGGTGTACCAAGAGCAGAGTGGCCACCCACTCCTGGGTCAGGGGCTGTGGTCATTATGAGAGAGACCACGGGCCTACAAGGTGAGCCAGACGCCAGTGAGCCCACCGCTCTCTGCAGCACAGAAGACCAGACATGCGCAGATACACATCACATGGAAGGGATACGGACTGGTTAGTGAGTAAGAGGATTGCGGCACTCAGCAAAGACTTAAGGGAGCTCCGTGACCCTCAACTTGAAGGCCACAGCAATGTGACAGGCTTCTGCAATCCACAGAAAAGATGACAATAACCTGTGCATAGTGCTTTGTGGTTTATGAAGTGCTTTCTCATATTTGATCTTCACAACAAAATAATTATTCCTTGATGAATAAACTCAACTTCGATGAGTTTATACATGTGAAATCTCAAACCCACATTTTGGGCATTCAGTCACTACAAAAATATTTACTGGATTAAATGTAGATAAGAGTAGCCATTTCTCAAATTTGTAGTGATGATGTTTTTAATTTATGACAGACGTTGACATGGGAAACAGAAGACCATACCTAACAACTCTTAAATTTAGAATAGTTTCCATTTTATTTTTTAAGCCACACTTCTGTTCTTGAAGACTAATGGTGAGATGCTTCCTGGTGTTTCATGGAAGGAATGCAGGGCATCGTGGTGCCCTTGCCTTGGGTGTGAGGCAGACATGGAGGGTCCTAGTAGCTCTTTCTCCACACCATGAGGGCTCTCTGAGCACCTTCCTTACCAGGACTCATCCACAGATGCTGGGGAGACTGACTCTTTCAAACCCTTCAGTTCAAAAACCTTTACCTGAAAGTAGTATTATATAGAAGACCATAATTTAACAAACAAAACAGAAACAGAAGTAGAACTACTTTGGTGCAAGAGGGGGAAGAAAGAGAGGCAGAATCCTCCTTGCACATAGTAGGTGCTTCAATGCCGAGTAAGAGATTTTATTTCTGCCCGACCTTCCTGGTTGAGAGCATGAACTTGCCTTGTGTCCTGTGAGGCCAGGGTGCCCCTGTCTGTGACATGCAGCTGTCTGGTTGGAGGGTTGTCCTACTCTAAGAGAATTCTTTGGAAGCTAAAATGCCTCAGTTTGATGGAGCCACTGAAAGTGGTCATTTCACACACTGATGATGAGTAGCTAAGAAGAACCACAACCACATCGCACATGCTCATTTTATTTCTGGAGCTGATGCGCACTGGGAAAAAAGGAAATCCATTAAGACTTGTGATGCGGGATGGCTGATGCTTCTGGAAGGCCAGTGGGAGTTGCACCATAGTCCAGCTCCTGAACAGAAAGAGCTGGATACGCAGTCTGTCCCCACCGTGGTTCTCCCTTCATGCTGGGACACACAAAACACAACCTCCTCCCCGTAAAAACTCTACCTATTGTAAAGGCACTTCCAAGTCACACTTCTATTACAAAAAGGAATGCATTATATTTCTCATGCCAGGATGGAGAAAACTAATGCTCCACAAAATGCGTCTCGGAAAGGACGCCGGAGGCTGAGCTGACATCAGGAATGACGAATATTTGGTCTTTCAGATAGGAAATGAACGGAGCCAGACGTTTTATTTGAACTACAAGCCCCCCCCTCCAATAATCCCATATTTAAAGCTATAAAACAAAGAAACAACAGCAACGACAAAATGCATAAATTGATGTCGAAATTATAATAAAAAGAGAAACTTCTGGGGGGATCATTTTCTCAGCACTCTTCCTGCCTTTACCCCCCTCCTGTCCCTGTCAAATGTCACAGCAAGTGACTTCCATGTGTCACTGTGTTGTCCTAACCATCTTCAACAACTGTATGTAAGATTCCCAAATGAAAAGTAGGTTGCAGTTGCCTGTCCACATGTTCAGACCTACGGTCTGAGGAATACCCAGCAGTTTAGGTCTTGGCTTCCACGGTGGGTGCGGCCGAGCTGCTTCCTGCTCCGAGCAATCCCTGCTGGGAAGTCTCCCCGAGCAGACACGGCCCAGCTAGGGCAGCTGAGCCCCCATCACCTGGAACCTTGTGCCAGGAACAGACAGTTTCTTTCCTATTTATGTAGGACACATACCAGGGGCCAGGCAATGTCCGAACCTCTGAGGTGAGTCCTCCTGAGGTCCTGAGATCACACAGGAGAAACTGGAGGTGCAGACACGCTAAACAACTTCTCACACATCTCCTGGCTGTTAACAGCTGCCTCTGGCATTGGAACCCAGGCGTCTGGCTGCAGAGCTGGAGTCTACAGTTGTCCCCTCCACACCCTCTGAATGTCAATCCTGAGGATTCTCTGAGAGGACAGTGGTCAGCCCTGGATCTGTGTGCAGTGGGGTCACTGAGGTCCTGCTGGGGGACATGATTCCCTGCTCCTGCCTGAAAGAGCCCCGTGAGGGCTTCAGTTGGGCTGCCCACAGTTCCGGGGGGAGTTGCCTTCCTGGAATTTTACTCCTACAGGCTCTTCTAAGTCTGGCTGGGCTGTCTTGGGGGGTAACCTAGAGAATAAACTGGGCTTCTTGACCTTTTCCAAGGAAAGGAAAGAATGAGAATAAATCGTGGAAAATACCCGAAAGCTTCATCTGCTCTTGGAGTTTTTCTGAGTCTCTTTGCGAGGGTCTCTGCCTCACATGTTTGGGAAGGAGAAAGCAAGCAGACACCTAAGCGTCGGCCGTGAGTGGAACGCCACTTGAAGCATTCAACTGCGAAGAGCGTGCAGCTCTCGCAGGCAGGTTTAATGTGGCACTGCTGTTACCTTATTAAGTCACACAAGTTAGAAACCAGATGTCTCCTAAAAAATGGAACATATTTGTTTACAAATAAACATAGCAAGTGACAAGATGTATAGAAAATAAATATGACACGCTCTGAAATTTTAAAACTAGTTCTTCACTAAGTTAGTGAAAGAAAGAGGTGAGGTAGCCCCAGTCTAAGGTGAATAAAAATGTTTCTTATAAGGACTCAGAAGTGAGGTTCTAGAAATGAAATGCAGTCAGCCACGCAGTAACCTTGTTTGAAGAGTAATCATTCACCCAAATTAGTAGTGTTTCACACCATGAAGATTGGGTCCTCACTTCCCTTCCACATGCCCCAGGCGAGGAAACTGGAATCAGAGACTCAGATGACAAACGGCAGGCTTGCCACTGTCTCTGGGAAGCAGATGTTTGCAAAGTTAAAACAGATCTGAAGTGGGTGATACACTGTATTCATGTGCCCTTTCATCCCAGAACCTGAAACCGCCCCGCAGATGTCTCCCGTAATGGGCAGGTAGGTGGCAAGTGTCACTTTCCTCTCCGTGGTGCGGTGTGTAAATACCATGCAGTCGGCACCTGCTGAGTAAATAATTACTGTTTTCACTGCTGTTTTTCCCTAATGCACGGAGACCATATATAATGTCACATAATGAGTTACTGACAGAGTCACAGTCTCAGGGTTTTCCATGTCCTAGCTGAGACAGGATGTGTAAGCCAAACTTTATCACGTGTAAGAGCTTAGTGCTCTTAAAATCAACCTCGTCCTAATTCCAAGATCATACATGTCATGCCCATGACTTTGCTTTATTGCTTTCTTACACACAGACGATAATTTCAAAGTCTAAGGGTCTAATTGATGACTCCATAGTGACCTTGCCTCCCTTTTCCACCAGGAACTTTCTTTTGCAACCTCACAGCTTCTACTCCTTTCTGATTTCTTGGGAGCCTTCCCCACCATGCCCCTCAGTGTTGGGGTAGGAAACCTCCCTCTGGATTTTCCCCCGAGCCAGGAGCAGGGTCATATGGGTCTCTAAGAGGCCCCTGTCCCTGAGCAGTGAGCAGAAGCTGCAGCACAGGTGTCATCACTGACTCCACACTCATCCCTGGCACTGTTCACAAGGGTGTGAGTTAGATGGTGATGGTCTGGAGAAAGCCGCAGGGTAATTCCAGACAGCGCTGATGAGTGTTCCCTGAATTCATCCCCTTTCCCCAACCCCTTACTCTCCACGCTCCTCCTCGGCATTCTCACCCAGCTCCTGGATGAAGCTCTTCCCCCACGGGTCATAGGGTGTGGGAGCTGACACCAGTCAGGTGGCAGGCAGGCAGAGCCCCCTTCCAACTTCCTTCTGAGTGTGCTCACTGGGGGGTCCCAGCAGCACCTCCAACTCAACACATCCAGGGCTGAAGTCCCTAACCTGCTTCTCCCAAGTACTCTCTTTCTGAAAATGGCATCACTAGACTAATACTCAAGGTTTTCAGTCATCATCATCATTATTATTTTTGAGGCAGAGTCTCACTTTGTCACCCTGGGTAGAGTGCTGTAAGTCACAGCGCACAGCAACCTCAAACTCTTGCCTCAGCCTCCCAAGTAGCTGGGACTATAGGCACCCACCACAATACCTGGCTGTTTTTTTTGTTGTTGCTGCAGCTGTTTTTGTTTAGCTGGCCTGGGCTGGGTTTGAACCCACCAGCCTTGGTGTATGTGGCCAGTGCCATAACCGCTGTACTATGGGCGCCAAGCTGGTTTTCAGTAATTTTTTAATCGTTATCATCTCTGCATGCCCATATGTAGTGAATGAACTCTTGAGCCTCACTGATTTCCCCTACCTCTCAAGCTTTCTCCTCCTCTCCACTTTCTTTCACCTAAATCATAGAAGCAGTGGCATGAGCAGACACCTACTCTCACTGTCTTCCTTCACAAGACCTTTCCTAAGCCAGGGCAAACATTTCTATTTCCTTTGTGCCTGGCCTGCTGTTCCTGGCCCCTGTCTTAATATATCTGAGACGTTACGACCAGGAGTGGCGTGCACACCAGGAATTGCCTGGCCCAGTGGCTCACCGCTGCAGTACACTGACACCAGACATATCACACTTGTCACGGAGTTTCCCTGTCCCACAGAAGCATGCCTGTATCTCAGGTTGGGAGCATGAGCAGGAGTAAGGTCCCGAAATCAGACCTTAGGGAAGGGCCCAAGGGTCCACAGGCACAGAGTTCTCTCCCAACCTTGGAACAGGGTGCAGTGTCTTGGGTCTTGCAGTAGCTGATGGTGCTGTCTGCGGGGTGTGGGCACCCTGAGGGGCCGGCGTGGAATTACCACACTTTCAGCCGAAACTGACAGAGGAACACGGGAGTTGGTTTTGATCTCATGTTTCTCCAGAGTGTGGGTCAAGGGTAGCTGGACTGTGGCGTGGGTGGAGGGGGCCTGGCCTGCTGTCTGGCCCGGAATGGATTTAGGAAGTTTATAGCAGTGATGTGGTGACTTCTCTATGGAACGGCACCCTCATCCTTCTCACTTTTATTTTCAACTCAGGGGGGTCAAGCCCATTTTCTTGCCTCGCCCCGGCCCTGCTGTTTCTTCCCTTGTATAATCTTTCATACACAATCTCTCCCTCAGGTCAGGGGTGCAGAGGGAATTATAGCCTAATTCCCCTCATTCATGTTGTATGTGTCCAGTACAGTAAAAATCAGCTCGGATCCATCCTCTAGGACACTTTCCTGATTAACTAAGGATTATTTACCATTTACATAGCATATAAAGCTTCACCTCTGGGCAATTTTAATATCAATGAATGTACAAAGAATCTTCGTTTTTTCCAAAGTTCAGGCTAGTTCCCTGATGCACAGGTGAAGTGAACCACACTCTCTCTTTGGTCTCCCATCGTAGCACCCACCTGGTAGAATGAGGTCATAGTCTATACTAACCCAGTACAGGGTATTGATTTTATGAGATCCAAGGCTCCTATTTGTACATAAGGAATTTGGTTGACTTGTTAATTTTTTTTTTTTTTTTTGCAGTTTTTGTCTGGGGCCGGGTTTGAACCCACCACCTCCAATATATGGGGCTGGCGCCCTACTCCTTTGAGCCACAGGCACCACCCACTTATTAATAATTTTAATGGTTGATTACAATCCCAAAATGTCGGTGTCAGAGGGAAATCTCAGACTACTTTTTAAAGTTTACTTTTTATTTCCAGCTTTGTTGAAGTCCAACTGACGAATACAATTTCTGTACACTTATGGTGTACAATGTGATGCTTTGATTCATGAATATATTGTGAGGTGATCACCATGATCAAGCTGATTGCCACGCCCATCACCTCACATCTTCACCATTGTGTTGTGTGGTGAGAACAGTTGAGATTTATGCTCTCAGCAAGTTTCCTGTATGGAATATGGAATACGGCATTATGACCGTAGTGTCCATGCTGCGTGTAGATTTCCAGAATGTCTTCATCTTCTGACTGTATCTTGGCACCATTTTACCAGCATCTCCCCATCTCTTCTGGGCCCCAGCCCCTGAAAACCACTATTCCATGCTCTTCATCTATGCGTGAGGACTATAGATTCATCATGTAAGTGAGATCATGAAATACTTTTCTTGCTGTGTTTGGCTTATTTCACTTAGCACAGTGGCCCACAGCTTCACTCACGGCACTGTGAATGATAGGATTGCCTTTCTTTCTAAAACTGAGTAATATGCATATATATGTATATGTATATATAAACATTTATGATGCCAGGTTTATGATGAAGTCCTCTGAAAACTTTGGCTAGCAAACGATTAATACCTAAAATTTTTACTTTACATAATTTTAAAATCTAGTAAGCCTCTTGCGTTATCCTCTCCATATCTTTCCCACATCTGCAATAAAACATTGTAATTGGTTTAGGTTTTAGCTATAGTTAATTAGCTATATTTAACTAGCTACGTCAGTAAAGATGCAACCGTAACAGTCATTAAGAAGTTGGTTGCAACTGCTTGCTTGTTTTTAAAACATTTTTTTTTATTGTGGTAAAATGCACAAAATTCCCATTTTCAAATATACAGTTCAGTGGCACTAAGTACAATGGCTATGCAACCATCATCACCACTCACTTCCAGAACTCCTTTCATTTGCAACACTAAAACTCTGTGTTCCTTAACAAAAAAAAAAAAGGGCGAGCTCCCCATTTCCTCTTCCACCAACCCCTTACAGCCACTGTTCAACTTTACATTTCTGTGAATTTGTCTGGTCTAGGTGATTTATATGATGGGTATTAGTCAGTGTTTGTCTTTTTGTGGCTGCTTTATTTATAGACATTCCTGCTCTCTTCTGGTTACTGTTTGTATTCAATGTTTTTTTCCATCTTTCCTTTCACTGTTAACCTAATTGTATATCTAGATCTAAAGTGAGTTTCTTGCAAAACGCCTAGAATTGAATTATGCTTTTAAATCCATTCTGCCATTCTCTGTGTTTCAATGGAAAGTTCAGGCCATTTACATTTAAAGTAATTACAAACAAGGAGGGATTTATTTCTGTCATTTGGCTATTTGTTTTCAATATGCTTACGTCTTTTTTTGGCCCTCATTTTCTACATTACTGTCTACATTTGTGGTTAATTCCTGTGCAGTGAAATATTTTAACTCTCTTTTCATTTTCTTCTGTGTACATTTTATGGTTATTTTCTTTGTGGTTGCCATGGGATTACATTTAACACTCTAATGTGATAAAACTCCAATTTAAATTTATACCTGCTTAACTTCAAGGCCATGCTCCTGTACAGCCTCATCCTCACCTTTTTCAGTTATTGAGGTTACCTAGTTGTATCTTTATGCATTGCGTCCAAACCAAAAATGACTCTTTTTTATGTATTAAGACTTTAAATAATTCAGAAAACAAAATGTGGAGTTACACACAAAAGTTAAAGCCACACTAACTTTTGTAATTGCTCATGTATTTAATGTGATTGTTATTTGTACATACCTCTTCAAGTTACTGCCTTGTGTTCTTCTATTTCTGAGAGTCACTGCAGGACTCCTTACACTGTTATTTTGCAGGGCAGGCCTAGTGGAACAAATTTCTTCAACTTTTGTTTATCTGGGAATATTTTAATTTCTTTGCTTTTGAAGTATAGCTTTGCTGGCTACTGGATTCTTGGTTGACAGTATTTTTTCTCATTTTTCTTTCAGCTTATTAAATGGATCAGCCCAATGCCTTGCAGCCTACAACATTTCTGATGAGAAGTCAGCTGTTAATCTTAGGAGGTGGAATTCCTTATACAGATGAGTCATTTTTCTCTTCTGGCTTTCAAGATTCCTTTTGTCTGTATTTTGACAGTTTGATTATAATCTTTCTCCACGTAAGTCTCTGCTGGTTCATTCGACGGAATTTCCTGTGGTTCCTGAATGTCATATTTACATCTTTCATCAAATTTGCCTTATCAAAGGCAGACTTCAGCCTTTATGTCTTTGAATAATCTTTATGCCCCTTTCTTTTTCTTTTCTCCTTCTTAGAATCCCACAGTATATGTTTTGGTCCACTGTATATTGTCCCTCAAGTTTGTTTGACTCTACTCACTTTTCTCTAAACTTTTTCTTCCTTTTCCTCAGATTCTATAATCTGTGGTCTTTAAGTTCATTGGTGCTGTTTCTGTCTGCTCAAATCTGCAGAAAATTTTCTAGTATAATTTTCATTTTAATTATTGTACTTCTCAGCTCCAGAGTTTCCTTTTTGTTTATTTTTAGGCTTTCTATCTCTTTACTGATATTCCCATTTTTATCATACAGTGTTTTCTTTACTTTTCCACATCTTCATTTAGTTCTGTAAACATCTTTCAGATAGTTGTTTTAAAGTCTTTGCCTAGCAACTCTATCATCTTTTTTTTTTTTAATCAAGGATGGTTTCTGCTTATTTTTTCCTTTGAATGGACAATACATTCCTGCTTCTTTGTATGCTTCGTGATTTGATACTATAGTAACTCTGGAAATCAGGCACTGCCCCTTTCCCAAGGTGGTGTTGTTGTTGTTTATTTTTCAATTGTTCTAAGTCATGCCTGGGCTGATGATCAGCAAGAGGTGTCAACTCATGGTCTTCTTGGTCTTCTTGAAGCCTGTGCCTTTCCTTGGGCATATAAAGTGAACTTCTAGATGGCTCTGCACATGTGGCTGCTTCTGGGTGTCCTAGACTTTAAATATATGGTTTCCAAAAGGAGAAAAGAAAACAATGAAGGGAAGGAGAGAAAAAGAAAAGAGTGCTTGCCATGTAAATCCTCTGGAACTTTTCAGCCAGAGGAAAAGGGGGTTATAAAAATGGAGGGAGGAAGTCATAGTGGCTGCTCCTGCCCACCCCCCAGTTCTGTAGCTATGAGATTGGAAGTGGCTAGTAGCAGTCAGAACACAGGTTCCTGGTTTTTAGAGGACAGAGTCCTTTAGCCCAGTGTGGTTCCCACGAGCTGTGTGGATACTGCTCCAGAGATAGCTGCATACCTATCTGCCACTGGGCAGGGGGGAAGGATAACTGCTACCCCATTACCAGCCCAAATGAACAAAGTTAACTATAATTTACCCTCCAAGCCTTTCCCTGAAAGTTGGCATCCTTAGTATAGACTCCAGAGTTCAAAATTCCTCAGACAGATTCTCCTAGTACAATTGTTGTCAAGTCAGGAGACAGATATCTGATTTTTCTTACTACCACCTCCCTAGAATCCTTGCCCTCAGCTGCTTGTCTTATAAAGTTCTGCAATGAATTTAATAATTTGATGCAAATATTACCTAAATAAAGCAAACCAAGTAAAAACCCAGATTATCAGAAAATAAAATTAGTGCATAAAAATGTCCTTAAAATTCAGAATATCAATCACTTCCTAAAATGAGTGACTTTTGGCATTTAAATATATGATTCAATTTGTTAAAATGTGATTTACACAGTATGTGCCAGGAACATGCTTATTAGATAAACTGAGATACAGCCGAGCTCACAGGCACATTCTCCAGAGGGAATTGGTTAATACACTTAGAATAAAAATAGAAAAGAACAAGAGCAATGCTTAGCATAAAGTCTCTTAGATTATTTTACAGAAACATAGGTATTGCATTAAAGAATACAAAATCATAGGAATGCTCGATAACAATGAAACATTAAGACAGCCATTAGTCTTTCTGGCATTGAACACAAATGGGTTTCACAGAGAAGAGGTTAAAAGAAAAAACAAAACAGAAACCTTCCTTGAATGTACTTAATTAGGCAATTTAAAACAAGAGCAGAAACCTTCCTATCAGTTCTAAGTTTATGCAGTTATAAAGCTAGAAGGTAGAATATTATTTTGCCCCAGGCAATTCAACTAGCTGTGTGGATGTTGTTTGTATAAATGCCTCATTATGCAGAAAGCGGCAGGAACACCCTGTATTTACCTGGCATTTCTGTAAAGGAACTCATTATCAGTAACGTCTACTTCAATGTTCCACCCTCTGATATGGAAATCTCATTGATTTTGCCAGTGTTTACAAGGGGATCATAAAATCCAGAAACTATTGATTCCTGCAGCTCAGGAATGAGACTGTGCCTGACAATTGGGATTAATTACAGTGGAGAAGAGGAGGAGGGAACCCTGGGGTTATCTGCAGTGGAAACCAGGTCTTTCTGTTCTTGGGCAGGTTCCAGAGCACAAAGTGGGTATTGAGAAGTGATGAGAATGAATCACTTGACTGTAAATGGTAACTTGCTCTGAGGTTGAAAGAGGTGAAACAGATGTGAGAAGAGGAGGGAGAGACGGCATTACAGGGAACCAGCTCTGGGGAGAGCTGGCACTGCTTGGATTTGGCCCGAGGGATGGCCAACTGCTTACCTTTACCACTTGCTGCCTCAAGAAATATAGAGGGACTGAAAGACTTGCCTATGGTCAGACGAGCCACAGGACTGTGCAGTAACAGAACCTGCTTGTCCCTATCAGCAACAGAGTGGCCGTCCAGGAGGCACCTGGTTAGCTGTCTTCCTGCTAACAAACACGGCATGTCCACAGGGGGAGCATCACGGTGCTGCCCCGGTGTCAACCCAGGGGCTGCTTCAGGAGATTGATAGAGACAAACTGAATGTTTGACATCCATCCCCCAGCACCACCCCCCGGAGTTCTTTTGATTCTCTATGGAGAATCTCTGCAGTGAAGTCAGTGATGTGACCACTGAGAGTCTCAGGAAGAAGGGAACAACGTAGGCCACGTCTCCTGCCTTGCCTGAGGCTTTTCTAGATAATGTACAGTGCTCCACCTGTGGAGGGGACACTCAGGTACTATTGGCTGGTTTTATCATCATCACTATGACCATCATCATCATCATATTTGTAGAAATCTGCTATTCTGTACTTGGTGCTTAGCACAGTGCTTGGCATGTAGTGAAAGTTGTGAAATAAAAGAATGAACGGTTTTTTCTATGCCATATGCACTAGAAAAGGAGAGATAATAGAACCCCAAGCAGGTCTCAGGGGACTAAGTCCCCCCGCCTGGCTTCATAGTTCCACACGGGAGGTGAAACGGCGTAGCAGCCTTCAGTAGACATTCCTGCATTTCCACTGCGCTTCTTGGTCTCCTGGTCTGAATCTGTAAAGACAGACTACTCTTTTTTTTTTTTTTTTCTGGATCCTTCCCATAAATGTACTTTCACACAACTCTAACCACTGCATAATCTCAGTGGTCACGCTTCACAATGTGGTTCTCCCACCACCTCTGTAAAACTGATATTCATCACACATTTCTCTCCAATCGTCCAATTACAAATTTGACTTTGTGCATCAGATCCCAGTCTCCTTCTGGATTTGGATGTGAGGCGGCAGATTCCTCCTGAACCGGTTCTGCAGAACCATAGAGACAGTAGCCGATGTTAACAAAGTGAAGAATTTTTAAACAATTAAAAATCCCTTCTTGTTCAGTTAAGTGACGTACTGGCCATTTCTTATTTTATAAACGTGTCATTTGTTCCAAAAACATATGTGCTATGCTGAACCTTCAAAGCATTGAAAGCAGGAAGTGTTTAGGGAGTTGGATTTAATTTTCCCATGAACTAGGATAATGTCAAGCGATTATAAAGATAGAAATACTTAAAAAATAAAATTACAAACTACTACCACCTTCTCGGCCAGCATTCTTTTAGACCAGGGACTATGGACAGGGAGGGTTTCCAATTTGGGATGTAATGACAGATGTGACTTTTGTAGCATGGAGAACAAGTGAGGATTTACTGTAATGTCCGAGCTGCGATGGTAACACCCTGAACTGGCTCTGTGCAGTGGGGTCAGCTGAACATAGTGGACTGGAAATAGAAATAAAGTCGTAAATGAAAAAATAATAAGATTGGTAAGTGATTGAATTCCGAGGTGCGAGGGGAAAATATTGAAAGATCACTCCACTGGATTCATTTAAAATGTTACCTCGTCTCAAACCTTACATCTAATCACATATTTTCTTCGACAATATGAAACATGTCACTGAATCCAGCTAGCTAAGCTATACCCTGTCCAATCAGATGATAATAAGAGGGTAGAAAACAATCAAGATGTCAGCATGCCTACTGACGTGTTCACACAGCGTTGTGCCAAGGTGAGGCTTTGCTTTGAGGCCAGACAGAGATCCAAAGCTGTATCTTGTGGAGACGGGGGTCTGCGTTTACTCAATGTGTATAGACGGATAGGCCTTCAAACTGTATCGCTCACGCCAAAGCCAAAACTCAGATAACAGGGGATTAGCAACCAGTGTTAATGTCTATATACATTTTGACAAAAGAGGGACTCTTAGGCATCCAGGATATGGCATGATTTGAAATGCAAACTAGTATAGGAAGAATCAACCAAATTTCAAACAATCTTTGAATTTTGAAGAACTTTATAGAATAAGAAAAGTAAAGCACAGCAAATAAATGTCGTCTTAAAACATCAACATAGAACGTAATTAAGATTGAGTCTTAGTGTATTTGGAATCCAACAAGGAAAAGGTGCCGTTTGTTCACAATCAGTAAACCAGAAAAGAGGCTGCAGCAGAAGAGTGTACACCAAGAACGTACCTTGTGGGGAAGCCGCAAAGTAAAGGGGGGGCCTGAACTTCCAGAGAACACTGGAGTGAGAACTACCCGAGGCCCAGACAGGCAAGTGAGACCCAAGTGGAAAGGTCATACGAAAGCAGATTCTGATTAAGGATAGGAATTTTGTTAGTTAAGGCATTCGAAGGCAGTCCCAGTTGTTATGAGATGTAGTAAGTACCGAGCGAGTGACCCAGGAGGTCCAGCCAGGTGGTGCCCGTTCGCTGAGGTGCCACGTGCAGGCGGCCCACTGTTGTCTTGTTCATTCCACAGGAAGTGTTTTCACTCATTTACATTTTGTGGACTTTATTTTAAACTTTTCCCTGCTTTATAGATAGAGTTAAAATTGATGGTTCTACTTGATACGACCTCTGCACATTGTCAACATCTTTCCTTGTCTCATCATATGTCTCTTAGATTTTCCATAAAATAAAAGAGCCTTTATGGTTCCAGTTTCACCTCTACCTACTAAAATAAAATGCCTCTGCACTTCTGATCATATTCATTGACTTTCTTCCCCCCTTTCCCATGTCTCTTTCTCTCTTTCTCATTCTCTCAGGATAACTGAATATTAAAGCTGCAGATCAACCATGTAGTAATTTAAACAGAGTGACTGTTTTCTTGAAGCTCATCTTCCTCGAACTTAAAAAAAAAAAGTGAAACTAGAGATTTTTTCCCTCTCCAAGTTATGATTAATTCACATCTTGTAGTGGGCAGGTCTCACCAACTCTTCTTTCAAAAATGTATCTCTTGCATTGTCTGGAATCTTCTCAAGAAAACTCCTGCTGCAGATGCGGCTTCTGTGTAGAAACTAAGTCTGTCAGCAATTTTTTTTTTTTTTACACAAAGGACAAAACTACTGCACGTGAAGAATTACATGGTTCAGGATAGCTGTAGCAAAGCTATTCTATTCATATCAATATGTGAAAGTGGAACTTTGGGTTGGATTTATAAACTCAGCAGACGTCCGTGCATGCTCTGTTAATTAGCTATCAATGAGCTTCAATAAATACATGCAATAAAAATAATGATTATTGCATATGTTATATATTAAAACTCTTTATAAATTATAGTCATATGAAACTTTCACAATATTGCATAAATACTGAACCTCTTTTTATTTAGTAACATGCATAAAAGCAACTGAGGAAGAAGGTATAAGTTTAGGAGTATTATTAGTTGAACACTGCTGATAGATAAACTCAGCATATTGGGATGATTTGTATAAAACCATGCAATGAGATATCCCATCAGGTGCAATAAACACTGAGTATCAGTGAAATGGAGAAAGCTGTACGAGGTACCACTTTCTATCTCTCTATCCATGGGAATCTTGCTACACAGTCCTTTTACTCACTGGCAGTGTCCAAATCACTTTGTCTGTCTTGATATTTTTATCCATTAAATTAGATATTTTCTTCCTCCTGGTTTGTGAGGATTAAATGAGATGATTCATGAAAAGAGTTTAACCCAGAACCTGCCATATACAAAGCACTAACTACGTACTGGTGATAAGACAGCTGAATAACTATTCACACAAAAAAGCTTGGGACAATAAAAACCTTTTGTACATCAAAAGACATAATCAAACAAGTAAATAGACAACCTGTAGAATGGGAGAAAATATTTGCAAATATGAATCCAACGAAGGACCATTATGCAGAATCTACAAGGATTCTGTGTCACAGAATCAATGATTAAGAAAAACTCATTGATTGAGAAAAAAAAAAAAAAACAGCTCTACAAAATAATGAGCAAATGACATGAACAGGTATTTTTCAAAAGATATACAAATGTCTAACAAACATACAAAAAATGCTTGACATCACTAATCAGCAGAGAAGTGCAAATTAAAACCACCATGAGATGTCATTTTACTTCCATGAGAATGCCCATTATTATACGGTCAAAAACCACTAGATGTTGGCAGAGATGCAGTGGAAAGGGAATGCTTATCACTGCTGGTGGGAACACAAATTAGTACTACCTGCATGGAAACTAGTATGGAGAGTTCTCAAAGAACTAAAAGTAGATCTACTATTCCATTCAGAAGCACACTACTGGCTATCTACCCAAAGGAAAATAAATTCTTATATCAAAAAGATACCTGCATTTGCATATTTACTGTAGCATGATCACAATTGCAAAGATATGTAATCGACCTAGATGCCCATAAACCAATGAGTGGGTCAGGAACATGTGGTATATATACCACGGAGGACTACTCAGCTATGAGAAAGAATGCAATGTCTTTTATAGCAATGTAGATAGAACTGGAGGCCATTATTCTAAGTGAAGTATCTCAGGAACAGAAAAACAAATGATACGTGTTCTCAGTTGTACATTTCCACTTACACACACTGGAGACTTAAAGGGGGGAAGGTGGGGGAGGTGAGGGATGAAAAATTACCTATTGGGTACAATGTACACAATTTGGTGATGGGTACACTAAAAGCTCAGACTTTACCCCCAATAGAATTTAAATTGTAACCTCCTATAAATCAGTTGAAATAAAAGGTAATAAGTAAAATAAATTCTTTAATTCTTAAAAAATAAATAGAATAAAAAATAGTCACATTAAAAAATTTTTAAATCAGAAATATATACCCTAGAAATAATAACTGGAAGAACAATCCTCTGAGATTTACATCATAGAAAAACATAGTTTATGTAAGAGGAATCAGTTATAAGAACATATCAATGTTTAAGCGAGATTTCTAACTTTCCATAATTAATTTAACTAATGATCACAGAATCCTATCACAATGTTGTTTCATTAATTTATGGCCTTGATACCAGAAAAAGTGCTTAAAAAAAAAGTTTATTTTCCCAGCCTAGAACACTTCAAACAGTTTACTTTCTATAGAACGTACCATGTTTTCAATGACTCAATCTTGAACCAGTTCACCTAAACATTGCTGATTATAGATTAGTTAACTACGCTAATGACTACTTTTTAAACTTTTCACACATTAAGCTTTTTTTCTACCTAAGTATTTTTTTAACCAAACAAATTAAACCTTTGCAGCTTCAAAAGAAATAACTAAGTGCTAATAATATTAATTGCATAATTTCAGAGTCAATTTTATATTATCCATGCCAAAGATTTTCAACCAAGAAATTAAACAGTAATTAAAGTTTATCTTCCAATTACAATCTAAGAGTGTTAATTCTTTAAATGTGTTAGACTGCATCTCACAGGTTTTTTATAATGGAAATTTTCACATTACAAAGCTATCATTTAACAGGCATGCTTGGTACATTATGCATTGGCCATGGAAATTATTTATTTAGAGACTTGGCTATATCGATACTAAAATCATTTATATGCTAAGTGATCATTACTCTGCAAAGGTTGTATTTGGAATGAATTATGCTTTCTTTTTAAAATATGGGAAACTAAGAGAAATTTAATAGTGTAATTGATTTCTAGAAAAGTAGGTAGAAATTTCTAAGAAAAAGTAGGCTCGTTTTGAGAAATATATTCAGAGAAGTACAGCCCATTTATGCACTGGTAAATGTAGATAAATGCCATATTTTAAATGACTGCATAGATAATATAAGGGCATTTGTTTTATGAGTTATTATTAAGACTAGGGGAAGGCTGTCCTCCGTATAATCCAAAGTTGTGCTTAACTCAAATATTAGTTTGGCAAAACAAACGCAGGATAAATGACACGAGCAATTTTTAATCTATACTGTACTTGGGAGAAATGTTGGGGAGCTAAGTGCATAGTTGGGAAAAAGAGATCGTGAATGAATCTTCCTAAAACAAAGGGTCTTTTCATAAAGAATTGTGTTTAGAAACAAAAACACTGTGAGAATTGTCTAAAAGAGTAAGATATAAGATTACATCATACCTTATTAAAATTTGTCCAAATCAATCCTGTGGGAGTTATGATTTTAACTTTCCCCATGAGAGCCTGAGAGATTCTGGTCTCTTCACACATCTCCGCTCTGCTGCTAACGTTCCTCACCAGGTGAAGCAGCCAGAGACCCTCCCTGGTTGTGCTGTCTGATCTTGGACTTCCCACCTTCCAGAATAACAAGCCAATAAACTTCCTTTATTTATAAATTTTCCCAGTGTCAGGTACTTTGTGATAGCAACACAAACTACAGTAAGACGGAAAATTGGTACCAAGAGCGGGTGTTGCTATTAAGATAGTTAAAAATGTGGATGTGGTTTTAGAACTGTGTAATGAACGGTCCGGAAGAGTTTAGAGGCACAGGCTAGACTCAGTCTCTATTGGTCTAAACTGAGAATTAAGGGCCCTTTTGCTGAGGGCTCAGAACAAGATGAGGAGAAGAGGGACAATTTGGAACTTTAAGTTAAAAATTGGGTAAGTATCCATCACCAAAGTGCTAATAGAAATTTGTTCAGTAAAGGCCATTCTGATGGGGTCTCAGGTAGAAATAAAGAGTATCCTATTGGGAACTGAAATAACAGTTATATACCCTCGTTATATAGTTGCAAAGACCTTGGCTGCACTGTACCTCCTTGGGCTTCATTCATATGTCCTAGGGCTTTATGAGAGGGGAAACTTAAGAGGGATGAACTAGGATTTCTGGTGAAAGAAATTTCTAAACAGCAAAGATGTATGATCGCTTTTAACTGCTTATGCTGAGTTACAGAAGCAAAGGCATGAATTAAATATGAAATTTATAATTAAAAGTGAAGCAGAGAAGAAAAAATTTTTAAATTCTCTATCTGGCTACGTGGTAGAGAATGAAAGCATCTTTAGGAGAGAGATCCAAGGGTGGCACTCAGCAACAGGTTATTAAAGAAGATAGTTCTGTTAGTAAGCCAGTTGTTAATCCTCAAGAAAGGGCAGAAAAAGCCCCAGAGGCATTTCAGAAATCTCTGAGGTTGCTGCTCAACCTCCATCCTAACCCCAGAGTACCAGGAGGGCGGAATGCTTTGGGGGGAGGTGGGCTCAGGACACTTGGCATGGGCTCACTGCCCAGGGACACCTCAGCACGCAACTTTCCACAACCCGGCTGCTCTGGCTGCTCTGGTGCTGACTTGAGTCAGGTTACAGGAACCCAGGTGCACTCGGGCCACTGCTCTGAAGGGCACAGCCTTACGCCTTGGCAGCACCCATATCCACATGGTGGTACTATAAGCAGTTAAATCTGAGAATGAGAGGGGTACGGTGGCTTCCAACTAGATTTCAAAGGAAATCTTTCTAACATTAGAAAGCCTGGCGGCCCAGGCACAGCCCTGCACCAGTCTATCCAGGAGGGGGCTCGTGGAGGGACAGATTATTTTGGAACTTTAGCACTGAATGTCTGCCCTGCATGGTTTCAGACCTACGTTGGGGGCCCGTCACTCATTTCTACTGGCGTTTCTCCATTTTGACAGTGAAATGTTTACCCCAAATCTGTCCCTTAATTGTATCTTATAAGTAAAGAGCTTGGTTTTGATTTTCACAGGCTCTCAGATGAGATTTTGGACTTTGGACTTTTGAGTTGGTATTAGAACAAGAATTTTAGAACTGTTGGGATAGGATGATTTTATTTTGAATGTGAGAAGACCATGAATTTTGTGGGGCCAAGGGTAGAATGTTGCTGTTCAGATGTGGTTGAAATTTGAATAGATGCATGTCGAGACTTGATTCCCACTGAGGGATGAGAGCTGACGCTTGCTGCAAGGTTTCTGGATCACGGGGTGGATCCCTCTTGATAGACTGATGCCGTCTCTGGGAAGTGAGCTCTGATTACTGAGAGTTGGTTGCTCCTTCTTGTATTTTGTCTCTTTGCAGACACCTGCTTCTCTTTCCACTTTCTACCGTAAGTTAAGGCAGCCTTACCACATGGGCTGCCCAACCTTGGACTTCTCAGCCTCCAGAATAGTGAGCCAAATACACATCTTTATAAATTATCCAGTCTCAGGTATTTTGTCATAGCAACAGAAAAGTGGACCCAGACAACAATGTACACAGATCTTATCCATAATCATAAGAAGGAATTGAGCTGCGATTTCAAAAAATACAGGAATGCACTCCAGGTAGTCAGATGCCTTCTAGCAGAGTGGAACAACGCTGGATGGTTAGTTAATACTCTGACACGTTTAATTAGGTGAACTTGCCACCAGTTTTCTGTGTTTAGAGTTTTTATCCAGCTATTATTGATCACTACTCCTCAACAGAAATTGATGATATGCAAACATTTCGCTCCATAATGCACAAGAACTTGGGGAGCGGCTCGGCAGCAGCTGCTCTGACCTGCCAGCATATCACAGTCGTAAAAGCGGATCAATGAAACCTCCATCTGCTTCAGTACATTAAATAAATCTGTTCGTCAGAATTGCCTCAGAAATGCTGGTTCTGGCAAGTTAATGCGCATTTCCAGCGTGTCTGCCGCTCGGGGCTGGAAGTCGCTCCACTCACTCCTCAGGTGTCGGCTCTGGCTCATTTCTGCCATATGACCCTGGGCAAGTCATTTGAGCCAATTCTCAGCTTCCTCATCTGTAAAGTAAGGATAACAATTCCAAAAATAATACTTCCCTGTCTTCCTTATTGCTATCCTGTGGGGTTTTAGGTCATGTTGATGACATTAGTCAGGAAATGGGACACACTGTCGGCGATCGGGAGCCACGGCTGGCCAGCGGGCCTTCACTGGATTCAGCTAGCATGGCACTGAGGCATCACTGTGCTGGCTTGAGAAAGACAGGCAGAGCTTCCTGGTTTTATTCTCCACTTATACACAAATCTTGAATTATTAGACAATAAAGGCCTTTAACCTCTGTCTCTTCACGTCCATTTAGGGTCTTAGGCACCCTCAGCCTTCTACTCAGGGGCACCTGCGGCTGTGCTACCTTTGCTGAAGGCTGGAGATTAATTGTATATCATCACATTTGTATCACTTCCTCCAAAATATACAATTCCAGTGATGTTCCCTCAATATTCCTGTACTCTTTCTTTTTTCTTCCCTCCCTCCCTTTCCTCCCTCCCTCCCTCCTTTCTTTCCTTCCCTCCCTTCTTCCTTCCTCTCTCCTTCCCTTCCTTTCCTTCGTCCCTCCCTCCCTCCCTTCCTTCCCTCCCCCTTCTCCTCCTCCTTCCCTCCCTTCTTCCATTCTTTCCTTCCTCCCTCCCTCCCTTCCTTTTTCACAGAGTCTCGCTCCTTTGCCCAGGCTAGAGTGTAGCGGCATTATCACAGCTAACTGCAGCCTCAAACTCTTGGACTCAAAAAAGGATGTACAATGTTGTCCTCTCCTTGGCATCCCCCAATGGTAAAAACTGTCCAGTACTTTCAGAGTTAGCCTGATACATTAGTCTGTCTCGACTGTGCACTACACCCTGCTCCCTACAAAGTGACAGTAGTGAGCAGGATGGCCCAGCACTCCGTGGCAACCAACAACTCGCTCAGCAGATAGAAATCAAGGTGGAGAGCAAGCAGATTTTTATAAGACTAGACATCACACTTCTTCTCTGTCATCTACTGTTGCCTAAAGTCCTAACAGAAATTCCTTCAGGAATTTTAGTTAGTCATCAAAAAATGTATATTTCACTATTGTATTGATTCTCTTTAAGTATCTATTATTCGATATTCACAGCTTATAAAAAATTTTGAAGGGACAAAACATGCTTCTAAACATAAGCCATTTGGTTGGGTGATCGTTTACCATATTTTCAATAAATAAATATGCACACAAACACATATAACATTCAGTGATTTCTGTTAGACAAGCTACAGCATCCTCTAAACCCTTGTTGAGGTGAAGAGAAAAATTCCCCTTCACTCTCAGAAGGTTTGCTGTGTCAACAGAAAATAACCCAAACTAATAATTTAAAGAGTAGATACTCTGGCATAAACATATGGGACCGTGCCCAGAGAGTCCCACCCAACAAGCCTCAAGCAGGTAGTCTCACTGTGGTGAGGCGGCAGTTTGGTTTTATACATCTCGGGAAGCCAGGGATGACACATAACGTCACACATCAATACACAGGGGGAGGTGTGCATTGGTTTAGCTGGAAACATCCCACAGCATGGGGATAACAGGTTACAGTTTCTTTGATTGGTTATTGGTTAAAGAATGAAGTTTGTGGCTTGGAAGTTCAGAGAAGGAAGTCTGTCTCAGATTCAGAATCCGGTGGTCTGTTAAGTAAACTGAGGAGGACTGGCAGGTGTGGTTTAAGCCTTGTTTCGCATGGCCTTCTGCTGGTTATTAATGAATTCCAAAGGCTGTCTCAGAGAAGGGAAAAGGGCTTGACAGGGCAGGCTGAATTCCCTTCTCATGCTCAGCCACTCGGCCTTAGGGTAATTCTGGGAGCTCTGGCCAAAAGAGAGCCCATTCAGTTGGCTGGGGGACTTTAGATTTTATTTTAGTTCATGATAAAGCAGATTAATAAGGAAAGAAGTACACAAATTTAACACATATACACAGGAACCCTCAGAAAATGAAGATTTAACTCCTCGATCGGGTCCAGACGTTTTTGAAGAATGGGGGCTTAAAGGCAGAAAACATGGGCTTGGGTGGGGGGCAGAAGCAAGGGTGGTCTCCTGGTGTGAAGGAAACTTTAAAGGCAGCAACTCTCAGAGAAAACAGATGGTAAATGTTTCTTTTCAGACCTTAAAAAGGGTTGGACTCTCAGTCGATCTTGTCGAGATGGGGGGGGTGGGAAGCACGGACAGGCCTGCACTCTGGAGATGTAGGTCTCCCCCATAAAAGCCAGCTTTGCAGTGCTACTTCTGTGAGACTAACCGTGGCCACCTCCACATATATGAAGGAAGAATATTGCGGGCAAAGTATTTCTAATTCCCTTTACTCTCTAGGTACATAAAAAAAAAAAAATTCAACCTATTTATGTGTCAAAATAAAGCTTAAGACAGTGGGAGAATTATTAGGCAATAATTCTGTCATTATGGCCCAATTACATTCTTGTTTTTAAAACTGTAGTATTATATCATTAGTTTTTCAGTTTGTGGTAAACCTAACACTGAGATTTAAGAAATCAAGAGATAAAACGCGGTATTTATTTTGGGGATGCAGAGGCAGAGTGGTAAGAGTTATGCAAAATCTAAGTTAAAACTCAGTGAATGGAGAGCAATTTTTTTTTCATTGTCTGGCCACCTAAAAATGAATATAAATAGGCTCCCGGAAAAGCCATTAAAGCACCATATTTAAGAGCAGAAACAGTAAATTGATCTTAGAGGGCTCCGAATAGAACTTAGTCATAATAACATTGCCACCATTACTTTTTTCTTTATTACTTGGAACATTAATTCAAGATGTACATGAGAATATAATGCAGAAAGCAGGCGAGCAAGAAAATACCAATAATATTTGCAGTTTTTCTAGGAATTATGTCCACGTATTTTTCAATCCCACCTTCATCCGTGGTTAAGCTTATTCTGAGCTGTTTATATTCCATTTTGTTGAAGTAAAAAAAAAAATACAGATTTTTAAGAAAGACAATAAAAAAGGAAAGCTGATTTCACCGTGAGTAGAAATTTTCTCCTGGAGTTTCACGTTTGGCTAAGGCAGACCGAAACAAGCGTGGCCAGGAGCTGAAAGGAGGCTCCCCCGGTGGGGGTGCAGCGTGGGGCGGGCAGGGAGGACACAGTTGGGCGTCTCTCCAGGGGGCGCCCTCGAGCTCAGCTCCCCCAGGGTGGGCGGTGGCCTGGCGGGGCGTTCAGGGCACAGGCTGGGTCACTACAGAGGAGCCAGGGAGGTGTGGGTGGTTTTGAGCCAGTAGTAGGGACTCCCAGGAGGGCAGCAGGCCTGAGGAAGGAGTTGCAGGGGACATCTGGGTGAGGGCATCTCCGACAGCCTCGCCCCACACCTGCAGGCTTGCTCAGTGGGCAGCGGCAGGAAGGACAGCCCGTGGGACACAGCCTGGAGTCAAGCTTGGGGAGAAATGCCAAGACCGAGACAGGAGGGGAGGCGAGGTCCGCACCTCCCTTCCCTCTCCAAGCTTCCCCGACCACCCTGAGGACGCCTGAGCTGGGCGAGTAGTGAGCAACCCAGGGCGAGTCCAGTTCAGCACTGGGGTCAGTCTCTGCAATTGCCTGCGACTCCAAGCGCCCGTGGAACTTAGCAGAGAGTGGAACGACCCGCCCACTCTCACTACTCAGGCCTGTCAGGTGCTCCCCCTGAATCCGGCTTATCTTTTGTCTCCCACCCTCCCCTAAGCTGGTCTTTCATTTGTGTCTACAATAGTGACTATTCAACTAACAATTACACATGGTGACATTCTTATTTTCTCAGCCACGTCCATAAAGAGACCTTTAAAAAGTCATTAGTTGGGGCTCACAAAAGATTTGCATATAAAGGCAATGAGAATGAGCCCTTGATTATCAGCAAATCCAGAATAGGTGGTATCTTAGGAGACTTAAAAAGTACAAATCATGAACTGACTGAACACAGAAGCCTCTTTAAATTAAAGCTTTCAAAATCCTCAGCTATTTGCTTCCTTGCCCAGATTAAGTAAAATTTTCTGTTGCATAAATAGAAAAGAACGCTGTTTTCTCTTGGGTGGATATCTGCATGTCTGCTCATTTGGGGCCCATCTCAAGCTTTTACATACATTAAGCATATTCTACAGATTTCTCTAGGGTATCTTAAAAGGCTTAGCCGAGTTGGTGGCATCCCCTGTTCAGGAACACACCCTCTCCAGCCAGTAGTTGGGTCGTTACTGGCCAAGGACAGGGAAGCAGCTGGACTCTGGTAATTTCATCTGCACATCCTTGTGAGGGTTCCCAGCTTGTTGGGGTACTTCAGAGGAGGAGGGGGAGGTGACAAAGCACACATTTCAAACATGGGTTTGCAAACAGGTTGAGCCAATAGACAGGTGTCCCCACGGTCCCCAGCATGTACATGGACCCTCCTGCCTGGCCGGGAGATACACAAGAACAGGACCTCTGCACAGCAAGGCTGCCTGGGGTCACCTACAGGAGAGAGCAGCTCATTCTACCCACCCGAGGTGGGTACGGGAAGGTTATAGAGAAGACAGGATGTCTGTGTTTGCACTCAGGCCAGGAAGAGGGGAGTCCACCTCCACTGCCGGGTCCACCAGGTGAGGGCATAGACCCCAGTCTCAGTTTTATCTCCAACCTGTGTTTCTGGGCAACAGTTGCCTTTTCACTGCAGTGTAAGAAAAGCTGATTGGGATTTTCCTAGTAAGCGGTACCAGACTCGCTGTCAGTCCCCAGACCATGGAGATGTGCAGGGCTGAGAATTTGCCCCACCGCTCAGGTGAAGTTGTGTGACCGGGGACAGTGCAGAAACTAGAGTGATGCAGCTAAAACAGGTAAAGTGGGAATTCCCAGGAGAAGCATATTTGTACAGAGATACTGCAGATATAAAAACTATCAAAAACCAGAAAGTCCTGTCTATCTTGGAAAGAGGCTGAGATCCCAGTAGCTCCGCGGTTCATTCGGGCAGGCTGTTCTCCGTAAACATCCCCTAGCTGGCCCTGTGATTAGACTAAGACCTCAGCTGCCTCTGAGATGGAGGGAGGAAAGAGCTGAAACTCCTTCTAGGGGGCAGGAAAGTCGAGCAGGAGAAGTTTGTCCATGTTGGAAGATTCATGCAAGTAGGAATTTTAGCAGCTAGAAAATAAATTTGCATTTATTTTTGACTGCTTGCATATAATAAAGATATTGATTGATCCTTGAACATTTATTTTTACATATAATCACCTTACTAAATTAACATATCAATGTTAACAGATTTCACTTGATGTTCTTTGAAGGATCATATAAAGCCACCTACATACAGTTGACATTTACCCAACACATCCTGACTTAGGAAGTAATTCCATTCACATCCTGTAATTCATTCCCCTCATTCTCTGCAAGTTGATGAACCTGCAAAATGACCTTCTAAGAGTTTGCTGAAGGTCACTGAGCTTTTTTAATTCTCCCCATCACTTGCTTTTTTTAAGCTGAAGGAGATGCAGTGTTGTTATATAACCCATCCAAGGTTGTAGCTGGTGAACAGAATTCGAACCCAGAAAATCTGCCAGAGCCTTTGCTCTTCCCTGCTGTGCTTGGGGGCCAGGCATTCAAGCCCGTCTCTTATTTTATTCCTTCTGTGCAAAGCATCCTCTGCCCTCTTGCCCAGCAGGTGACCCCTATTTATTGGTCTAAACCACATTTGGGCACAGAGGAGCCTGAGCCTCTTGTCTAGCTGACTTAGGCCAGGACAGACACAGGGGTACAGGCCTCCCCACCGATGAGCCCCTGTGGTCCTCAGGAGGCTGGTGAGCAGCACCCTGGGGTGTCCGTGGGATCTCCGGGGCAGTGCCCAGGGCTGAGAAAGGGATCTGCCTACCTCTTTGGTTAGTTTGCAGCATTACTGAAGAAAAAAACTCATCAATTTTCTCTGCCCCCCCTTCTCCAAATTTATCTAGATAATTTTCCTTTCTCTTTCTTTTCTTTTTTGTTTTGAGACAGAGTCTCCTCTGTTGCCCTGCATTGAGTGCCGTGGTGTCATCATAGCTCATAGCAACCTCAAATTTGGGGACCCGAGTGATTTTCTTGCCTCAGTTTTACGATTTTTTAGTAGAGACGGATTCCTGCTCTTGTTCAAGCTGATCTCTAACTCCTGAGCTCTAGCAATCCACCTACTTGGGCCTCCCAGCGTGCTAGGATTACAGGCATGAGCCACTACCCCTGGCCTAATTGGCCTAATTTTCCTTTCTGAACCAAACAAACCCTTCCTCCTGAAAGTAGAAGCTATGAAATTTTTATCTTTGTTGAAAGAGGGAGTTTTCAGTAGGCCTCTCAGATCAGTCCTCATGGCCACGGGAGGGAGTGAAAGGGAAACAAAACCTCTATGTATCAAAGAAGAGATTTTTTTACTTCCATAGCTGTAGGAAAGAGGTATGCGGTCTGTACTGGACGGAATGATCTGTGTCCTCTCCAATTTACGTCCTTTCCAGAGCCTCAGATTATGACCTTATTTGGAAATAGGGTCATTGTCAATGCCATTAGTAAAGATGAGGTCATAGCAGAGTAGGGTCAGCCCTCAATGCCATCCTTACGAGAACTGGTATTCTTGAAAGAAGGGGTGGAGACAAAGACACACGGGGAAGGATGCCACATGAAGGAGGCAGACTGGTGTGCCCACGAGCCAAGGATTGCTGGTAACACTGGCAGCTAGAAGCAGCAAGGAAGGACTTTTCCCTAGAGCCTCAGAGAGAGTTGAATCTAGACCCTGAGTGTAACCATCTAGCCTCCAGAACTGCGAGACAACACATTCCTGACGTTCAAGCCACTCGGTGTGGTCACTTGTTAATGGCAGCCACAGGAAGCTGAGACATAGCCTTCAGGACTAGATTCTAATTGCTTTAGTCATTACCCATTACCCAGCCAGGCCACATGTTTCTAGGTACAGATCAATAACTTTGAGAATAATTTTTCCATCTGAGCAGGTATGACCAGGGAGGGCTACAGAGATGAGCACAGGTAGAGGGGATTGACAGTAGGTGCCTGCCCCCTCCCCCAACATGGCTTCTTACAAGTGGAAGTGGGTTGGAAATAAACTCAAATGATGCAGTCTGAGTGAAGGGGAAATGTATGGGGCCTAGTAAGCATGCGTAGACTTCATGGTGGCAAGAGGTCTGCATGGCTGAGCAGGTGTGGAGGCATCACCTGAGAGTAGGGGAGCTTGCCTTGCCCAGGACCGTCTATCCTCCAGGGGCTGCTCCCCCAGACCCCTGCACAGCTGTCAGTTTCTGCAGGTGCATGCACCCTCCATCCCCATCCCTGGACATGCTCCGGGCTCTGGAAGTGCTGCTTATAAAGGAAGTGAGGAATCATTACTTGGAGAAGTGAACATTGAGGAGGGAGGTAAATTTTCTATGCTTTTTTGAGGGCTGCTATTTAGAAAGAGTTAGATATTACCCTATGTAATTTAGACTAGAGACATAAGCCAGATAAAAATATTAGACATAGATTTCATTTCAGTACAGGGAGACTACCTCAGGAAGTCGTGAAGCAAGAGAGAATAAGTAGGTACTGGGCATGCAAGCTGAGTTAGTGAATGATTTCACATAAGCACGTAGTAGACACCTCCCCCTGGTAGGTGTGCCACCCTCCTCACAGGAAAAAGAAAGCACAACTCAAACATTTTGCTTTTGTGAAACTAATGATCTTATAGTCCAGAGATTTAGAAAGGCTCTGAGTTTAAAGGGCCCCTTCCCATGTCCTCCAGCTTTGTTGCAATCCTAGAGATGCTGAGACCAAAAGGTCTCCACAAAGATCTTATGAGTTTGTTATGATCCTAGGATTCTCTTTAGAGTAACTAGCTAAGTCTGCATGGGAGACATGTTCAGAGGCTGCATCTATCCACTACAATTCCACATCTATCCACTACAGTTCCATAAGTCCGCATGGGAGACGCACTCAGAGGCTGCATCTATCCACTACAGTTCCACGAGTCTGCATGGGAGATGCGCTCAGAGGCTGCATCTATCCAGTATAATTCCGTAAGTTCCAAATCAAACTCTCAAACTTTGGTGGTACTAGCTCTAATCATTTCCTTGATGAACTTAGGACAATCTAATGTTCAGATTTAATAAATTTAATAATTTCAAGGGAAATTTGAGCAAATTTCAAAAATATTAATCTTAGACGCAAAATTGTTCAGGATTCCCTGGGAAATGAGCCTTAATTTCAAAATTAAATTTGAATCTTTGTGAAGAGAAATAACCTTTATGTAAGTCAATTTGGAGAGTGAAAGCACTCAAGCTTTTTTTTTTTTTTTTTTTTTTGTAAACAATCTGCTCCAAAAAGATCATGAACATTTTAAAAAATCATGAGAATAACTTCATAGGACTCAGGAATACCAAGAGTCTGAATCGGGTTGAATTAGAATGCTCAGGTTCTCATTAGAAGTTATTTTAAAAGTCTATCAGCATAAAATAATTATTTCTATTTTTTAGAAACCACTTAAATTTCAGGGTCAAAGATCTGGTACAAAACATCCTAAAATTTTACATATTTAATGCATTCTCATTAGCTTTATGTTTTGATATGTCTGCATTTGAATTAAAAATTTTTAATCCCTTTTAATGGACTTTTATTAGCCTATAATGGTATCCATCCTAGATACATCTGAGATGAATCTAAGACTCATTTCTACAAACGTGGGACATGATATTTCATCATTACACTTCTTTTGCATATTCTATGACATGCATTTTTGTTACCATCAGAGGCACTGATACTGGGATTCTGAAATCTTTTAAGGAGGGCTATTTAAAGACTATAGATAGAGTTAGAAACAAAGGCACCAGCATAAGGATTGCCTCCAGCAAGCAGGGTCATTGGACGCCCCGTTCACTGGTGGGGCTCTGTATTTCAGCCGTAAATGTGTTAATGCCATTTATTGACTCATGCTTCTGAAATGTAATACACTGCTTCATTAATTTTGTAGCTTCATCTCTGAAAGCTATAAATTGAACATTCTTATTGTCTTAATTTTCTGTAACCTTTAATAACATTTGTGAAAGTACATAGGAAAGAAGAAATTGCTGTTGGCTATATGACAAGTGCATTCTAGGAATATTTTATGGAAAATCCTCTTTCTCTCCACCCTGTCCCCTCCCCAGCAGTCACTGGAAAGACAGCAAGTTTTAGACATCCAAAGTTCATTGTTTAGAATTCAGGGAAACCAGGTGAAAAGCTCAGACACAGAGTTTGGATCTTCCAAAGAGGCCCCTGGTCCAGGTATCCCTTCCCTGTGCCGGCTTCTCTTTTATAAATATGACATCCCCCAAATGCCAGTCACTCATTTGAGGTTAAAGATTATGCCAGGAAAGTATGGATTTCAAAACCAGTTATTCTTGAATGAATCTCAGAGTCCAACTTACTGGCCATTCCCCTGACATTGGTCATCAGAGGGAAGATGAATCCTCTGATGCAGAGGGACTGAAGCAGGGGGTAATCCCGGGAGGCTGCACCAGTCCGCAGGCTCGCAGAGGGCCAAGGGGACAGGGTACCCAGTGGGGGAGTGTTATGGGTCACACCAACCCCTTCAGTCCCCTAGTTATGTTGCTATGTAACTTACACAGTGTTAACTGCATTTTTATATAACAGCTTATGATACGTGTGTATACGGTACATGTATATAATGTTGTACAATAATAGTAGCTCTCTTAATACCCAGTCAAGGCCCCACAGGAAGGCACCATGGACAGGTTGCCTCTAATGATCACACTAATCCTAACAAAATGTTATTATTACATATAATTTGTTTAGATGAAAAAAATTTAAGATCAGAGAAGCTACGTGATTTGCGTAAGATCCCATCTCTTCCAGCTTTGTTATTTCTTAGGCTATATTACAATTCAGATCTTAAGATTCATCTGCTGTTGTTTTAACTATAGCCTAATTAAACTCTGTGAAATATATTATTCATAAATAAAAGTAGAAAGCCATTCTGTCTCTAGAAGAATGATCTTGTGGGGGGGCAGGTTATGTGTTTCAGTCCCTGTGACAGCATTGATGGGGCACAGACGGGGTCTATGAAGACCTCTGTCCCTCACTGCCCGGCTCTACTTCTGACTGGGGGGAAGGCTAGAAGCTTGGGGCCTGGCATTCTGGGCAACGGCTAAAACATGTGTCTAGTTTCCTGGCTACACAGGCTCCTGCTGTTTATTTCAGAAAAAGTTATTTTGACATTAAAATAGGACAGACATCATAAAAAGAAAATCAGGCAGAAGAATTAAGCTCAAGTTTGTACTTCAAAGGGGCAGTAACAGAGGTGTTATATTTGAAAAAATATTTTCTTTCATTCTATCTTTTTGTCATGTATGTATTATCTCATTCTAAAAAATATTTTGTGGTGGGACTTGAAGGAAACATGTTTGAATCTGAGTTTAACAAAACATAAAAAAGTAGGAAAAAATGGAATTGTAGAACTGTGTGAAATTGCTCTCAAACACACGAAATTTAGGGTGAGTTTTTTCTAATGCTATACACTGCAAATTTCTAATATGATTGTATTGTAAGTAATTATATGTTTCTAAATACTTCTGCAGGAATAAACTAAATATATATGATTTTGTGACTATGATAAAATATATTAAGCAGGATTTGTTAAAATACCACTAAAGCTAAATCACTTCTCTAGTGGAAATACTACTGTATCTGAAAATCCTGAGAGAAGCAGACTAGGTTCTAAGGTGAACAGGAAGAGTTTTAAGTTTTTGGAGCTAGAATGCTCCAGGTTTCTAATAGCATCCTCCAAAAACACAGCAAACCGCACTCTGGTACTGTCGTGACAGGCTTCCAAGATTTGTAGAGAATGAAGCAGAAGCTAATATTTCCCCCCCTCAAACGCCACAAAAAGTATTACACAGAAAAATAGTTTAAATGTAGAATTTCTGATAAATATGTTTAGGAAATATTTCAAAAGAATTAGCCGTGTTTGGGACCAATTTAGGACCGTAGTATAAACTAAAGTTTCCATGTTGGTAAATCTAAATAGGGATATATTTTTAAAGCCGATGCTTCCTCTGTTATATATGAGTATCTGAAGACTCGCAAGTTAGAGGGTTAAAGAAAAACCATCAGGAGGAAGCAGCAGAAACCACTGGTTTTGTTCAGTAGTCCAGAGCTCCCTGTGAGATTCATCGTCTTTGTAGCGACTATATTTATCCTCCTTCGTAGGTTCTTCTCAAGAATAACAAAGATTGCAGTTGTCTTTTGAACGTCACCGATTTGCTTGTTTTATATAAGGATACAAAATAATGCTTGTTTATAATTTCTAGGTTTTACTAAATGGCCAACAAAATCGTGAAAAGAGCATCATAGTAGCTGTCTCAAGCAGGAAAGGGGAATGTGTTGAGGCTCATCTTCAGCCATGATCAGGTTCAGAAATAAAAGTTTACAGAGGGGAAAAACACCAAAGCAGCAGCATCCCCACAATAAAGCGGAAATAGTTATAGTCCAGGCATCGTACGGTTTCTTAAGGAAATATTTGTGAATTACACACCTCAAAAACGTTAACTAAGATTTTTGGAGGTGGCTATTCCCTAATTTCTTTCTATTTCTTTAATAACTCCATCATCCCTCTATCCCCCTCAAGGTAACTAGAATGGGTGCACTTAGCTTTTCTGAACCTTGACCGAACAGTGTTCACATGTTACAGAGTCACTCTAGAACTTCGTGGATATTTGATGTTGCTCTTTGGCAAACATATGAATTATGAGTGAAGAAAATTTAAATAATTACTTTCTGTCAAATATGAATGCTGTTGCTAAAACATTAAGTTTGAGAGACTTCATGACTTAAATGAGAGACTCAATTACTAAAACTCAGTTTTTACTTTGGTCAAGATTAACCCTGTTGCCTAAAAGTCCACATTAGTTATAGCTCTTTAGATAATTTGGGATGGAAACCATTTTAAGTGCTTTGTTTGAAGCATTCGTAAGCTCCCATAATACAAATTTAAAGTCTTTTACATTAAATAGGTATAGTAGTAAACATATAAGTAGGTCTTACTCTTAGAAGATAAGCTAGACTTTGTAGGAATTCCATGGTTTTCTGAACACTCTATGGCTGGAGTAAACTTAATGGTAATTTAGTAAGAATTAAAACATAATGATTCCAAATACAGATTTGTTTGTGGCAGGAGCTGCCACGGACCTAGCTTACGGCTTGATTTTTTCCTTGTATACATAATCAACAGATCATGTTGAAAAACTGGCATGCAGCATTCACCTATGTTACTAACTGATTTACATGGCTATTAGGAATTAATGTCAAATGCTGACTTATACCACGGATGTAAAAAGGATGGAACTTCAAAGTTCTAACAACAAAAAGGATAATTAGACTCATTCTGTTTCAGGGTGTATATCTACTGCCTGCCGAGAGACCCCCCAAAACTTGCTAGTATCTTCGTCAGGGTAAAATAGATGTATCTGAGCTCACTTATGTTTTCCAAAGCTTATTACAGATTAAAAATAAATTCACCAGTCCAAATCACTTACCTGGTTTTTAATAATAGTGCTTAAAAAGTTCATCTGAAACCAATGGAAGAGAATGGACTAAAATTTTAACAGGAAGGTAGAATTACTATCAAGGAAAAGAACAGATACAAAACCTACCAATGTATTCAAAAGACTGTTAAAAAAACTTTACAACTTAATGATTGGAAGCTTACAGAACTGCTTCAGTGCTTCTGTTCTGAGTGTGCAAGGGGTAATAAATGAAATTGTTAATTTTACTGTTTCCCTAGGGAGCAGTGGGAGACGGGGTAGGAGTGTGCTATTTAGATCCCAGAGTGGATTGTGGTTTATTATATGCAATGATAAATCCTAAATGTGTTGCTAATTAACTCCACTTCAAACCACTCCCCCTTTTTAAGAGCTTGGAAGACATTTTGAGCCCTAGGCTCACTCACCATTCATGTTCTTAAAGATGTTCAGGATGGGGAGGATTTGACGGTAATAGGGCACCAAAGCCTCGCCCACCATCTCGGCTGACACGACCAGATGCTGGAGGACTTTGAGAGTGACACAGATGACCTGGCGGTTTCGAAGGTTCAAGGCATCTGTACAGTAGGAAAAGGAACACACGGAAAATAAAGAGCATTAATTCTACAATGTGAAGACAAAGTTGTCTTGTGGAGACGTTTAATCAAACTGTGCCCTACCGGGAATCACCAGTGGGACTTTATTATTACCACTCTGAATGACGCATTGCAACCCGAATGTTTTAAACGGCATCTTGTCTGACTACTCTGTATTCTCCCCATTTGGAGTATTCCTCACCAGCCCTCAGAGGGTAGCTCGTTTTTGCTCCATAGAAGAGGCCACTCGTCTGGGAGAGAACAGCCGAGTAGGCAGGATGAAAGATAAGGGGTGGCTTAGTGTTGCTGAAGTCAAAGGAACCCATGAAGGTCGACTCTGGATAAAATCTGATGCAACAATCTCTTTCAGTCCATGCTGTTCTTAAAACTACCAACAGGAAACACACATTGGGGGCAGGGCAGGACGGGGCTGATGTATGCTTAGAAAAAGGCTGGGTACAATCACTGAAAATGTCTTGGTGGAATGAGCATAAAGTGTTGGTATTTTAGACAGTCCCCCCTGAAAAGTAAAATGATTCAATGTTCAGTAGGAAGAAATCAACAATATAGGCTCTACAAGACCAAAGGAACACGGAATAGCTTTAAAGAACAGTTTCGAGCACAAAGTAATAAGCTGTACTGCAGACAGGACACAGGACAGTGAGGCCCAGTGGCTGCCACCAGGCAGGGCACGAGAGGCACCCTCGGCTCCAGTGGGAGACATGGAGGGTCACGAGTCAAGATGCAGACAACCGGCTGTGCAAACGTGACCAAGGCATTGACACATTCTTCAATCATGGGAACCTATGATTTACCCTCTAAGTGACCTAAGTCCCCTGATTTAAGTGAGCCACATAAAGAACCAATCACAGGAGGTCAAAGGTGGGCATTGATCAAATGCGATGCCTTGGACTCCTCCAAGAAGTTAAAAGCCCTTAAGATGTTTTACCTTTTAGTGAAAAAGATGGACTATGACCTTAAAGTATGTGGCATTTATGGAGGGACGAAAGGACCAGGCTATCAAAAGAAATGGCACTTTAGTCAATGCAGAAGAAAGGCCATCAGAGGAGAGGCAATCGGGCCGTGGTCCCTGAACTCCAGTTCACATTTCCAATGGCTGGATCCTGCCAGCACCTGAAGTTCAGTTTGTTTCAGAGATAAGGTTTCCCCTGTGAATTTTGTCTTCTTTTCTATGTTCCTTATATTTAGTACAGTAATGCAAACCCAGTTCTCAGTCACTTAGGGCCAAAACTTGTTTCATGTTCCTCACGGTGTTCAAGTTCCAGCGTGGCTCATGGTGTCTCCTCAGTTTGTGTGGTCTTCTTCATCTCCACCTTCTCTCCTCACTCTTTGCTGTGATCCTGGCTCTCCATACTCTTTCTTCTGGGTCTCCATTCTCACCTCCTCTGCTCTGGGTTTCCACTGCAGTCCCTCTGCTCTGCTCTGGGACCCCACACTCACCCCCTCTGCTCTGGGTCTCCACACTCACTCCCTCTGTTCTGCTCCTGGGACCCCACACTCACCCCCTCCACTCAGGGTCTCCATCCTCACTGCCACTCCTCTGGCTCTTGCTTCTCTGATGAAGCACTTTCATGACCTTGAACAAGCCTCTTTTCTTTCCTTTTCTAGCCCCCCAACCCACGTTTTCCCACTGCTGCTGGATTAACCCTCCTAGAGCTAATCTGATCATCTTACCACTGGCTTGAGGATCTCACAATCCCCTTCCCTGTACCCATTTCCTACAGTGTAAAGTGCAAACTACTTTGTACTTTAGACACAGTACAAGATAGTAACAATGGAGATGCAGAGCCATAATTTTGCTTTCCTTCCCTAATTTCCAGGGTGTGTGTAAACTACTCCTGCTTTGCACTGTAGAAAATGGATGGGGGGAAGGTACTGTGAGAGCACAAAGTCCCCATTGGGAGTGTTCCTCACCAGCCCTCGGACTGCAGGAATATTGGGCACAGACACTGAGAAGGTCTTGGTGGGAGGAGCATAAAGTCATGGTATTTTAGTTCCCCCCCCCCGAAAAGTAGGGAAGAAAAGTAAAATTATTCAACTAATAATAATTGAATAAAGGAAGCACTTAGGATAAGTTAGAACTGAGTCCTCAGCTAAAAGTCCAAGAAGATGAGGAATTATTTAGTGTTTTTTCTGCTGCCCTCTCTGGAATCACTAGGAGGCTTTTAAACATAAAATGTGGGCAGCTTCACCTCCTCCAGCAACAAACGAGGGTTTGGGGTGTGAAAACACTTTGGAGCCGCCTCACACCTTCTGGTCCAGCCCAGATTACATTCTCGGAAACACAGGACAAACGTAGTGTGTAGAGCTGGCGCAGCCTGAATGCCAGGGAACCAGCGTAAATATAACTGGGTAGCGTGATAGCTCATTATCACAGCATTTAGACACACTGAGGGCCTCGTGGTGTCTTCTGAAAAACAGCTAAAACTGGAATGCCGCACTTTCGCCTAATGAGATGTTGAAGAACAAAGCCTCAGAGTGTGGTGGAGCTGTGGGGAGAACAGGGCATGCTAGGTCGGCGGATGCAGGTGGTGGAGCCCCCTTATCTGCTCTGATCCTGTCTAAAAGATGTTCTTTTCAGGAAGGCTGGAGTTCCCATCCCTTACCTACTGACCCTGCTCTGTTTGCCAGTAGAGAACTGGGAGTCTGAGGAAGTGTTGCTGTGAGGATTCGGGGCAGCTAATACACTTTCAAAAGTCAAGCAGGTCTCGGCACCAGGAGTGCACAGACTGTGACCATTCACAGCATGAGCAGCGATGTGTCCTGAGCCCCTCTGCGTGGGGGCTCTTTACTTACATCAGCTTACTTAGTTCTCCTCTGTCAAGTATTTATTGAGAATATACTATGTGTGTTTTAGAAATTGGAAAAATGGAAACCAATGAGACAAATATGGTGCTGCCCTGTTGGGGTTCACCATGCAGTGTGGAAGAAGACAGCCATCAAATAACACAGGTGCCATGACTTTGTTTAAGAAGGAGCCAATCAAAGCTGCCAATTAAAGGGGCACCTAACCTCGCCTAGGGACAAGGCAGGATTCCCAGGCACAGGTACGGAGCCCAGAGATGAACAGATGTTAGTTGGGTGAAGAGTTTCCAGCAGCTCACTAGGCGGCGTCCCTCAGATAAAGGAGCTCTTTCCCACAGGGTCTGTCCCTGATGAGATTCTACTGAGGGTTTGGGACCCCAGATGGTAAGGAGAAGCCCTAACTGGTTTTATCATTGTGAATATGTCTTTCTTGGGATCATTTGGAAGTGCTGGGAAGAAGTATGTAGGAGTGTACAAAAGAGGTCAGGCTGTGGCACTTTATCCCAAGCTAGAGGACCCCTAAGCCCCATCTTGCCTCATTTTATTCTAACCAAACAGAATCAGATGTTTGAGTTTCTCTTTTCTGTCTTCCATTCTGCTTTTTTTTTTTAAGTTACATCATAGCTGTGTACATTAATGCAATCGTAGGGTACAGTGTGGTGTTTTCATATGCAATTTGAAATACTTTCATCAAACTGGTTAACATAGCCTTCATGTCATTTTCTTAGTTATTGTGTTAAGACATTTTATTCTACTTTTAGAAAGAATCACTTGTACCCTTGTAAGATAAACCATAGAGGTGATCCCACCAATCACCCTCCCACTTCCACTCTGCTTTTTACAAAGGACTCAGAGTCACAATGTTTATGACACAGAAATAGAACCACATGGACGTGTTGTTTGTATTTTTTAATACAGTATAAGTTGACTACCCAAGGGACGTAACAAACTGGTCAACACACAGAGATGACCAACATAAGTAGGCCTGCTGTCCTGATACGCACATATGGTGCATGTCTGGTCTTGAGAACGAGGTCAACTTGAGGTGGTCAATGGAGGCAGGTGGTCAGCTGTAGAGGTCCTACTATGCATGTTACATGTACGATTCAGTGCATATAGTTCCCATTCCATTCTGTGCATTTTGTCTTTTTTCAAGAAAGCCTTTCTGTTGATACTATAAATTCACAAGTAGGAGATTTACCTAAACATGATAGTTGTAGGAAGATATTGGTGGCTATAGTGCTTATTGGATGTCAGGAATCACAGCATCCTTCTTTTAGGGTGCGTAAGCCAAAGGTGGCAGTTAAACAGCCTGGGTGTGCCCATCTGCTATCAATGTGAGATAAGATTTTTGCCATATTGATTAAGGAGTCAAGTATATATATATATGTGTGTGTGTAACACCAATATTAAATTTTGGTTAGGTATATGCCTATATGCATAGCTAATTGATCGCTTGGGCCTATATTAATGTTCTTTCTCAGAATGGTTAACGATTCTAGCTATTAGAAAATGTTCATTTTATTTCATGGAAATCCTGACTGAATTAACATAGTGGGGATAAATGTTACTGGGTTGACAATGGCCAATAAGTACTATGCCTGAACTGTTATGCTTAATGACCTCTAAAATGGATCTCGGAATTCTCCTAAATGACCAGGTAGTGGTTCTAAAACAGTGGTTCTCAACCTTCCTAATGCCGCAACCCTTTAATATGGTTCCTGTGGGTCGCGACCCACAGGTTGAGAACTGCTGTAATCTAAAACCTCTGCCGTGGCTGTGAAATCAAGCCGTGGTTTGCACTATGAAAGCTGTTGCACTTATCCAAGAGGGATTTCTCATAATGCCCATTTTCTCTTCAGTTTTTTGATTTTGCTTCTTATCCTCAGGAAATTAAAATATACCAGTAAATTGTTAAGTCTTTTGTTCCTATCACTCTGGAATTAAAGAGGAATTTTTTTTAACAGTCTTTTCCTTTGAAAAAGTATGATAACGGATATAAAAGGAATGTGATTCTGTAGCTTCAAAGAGAAGAAATGTGTTTATTCTTGTGTTGATGGGCCTGAAAGGTATTGTCAAGATGTAAGTGAGGACTCTGAACTCAAGATTTAAAGTTTTGAAAAGGGTCTAACACGAGGAGATGATAGATCAGCCAGCAGATCCGCTCCTTTCAGAAAATTGGATTTCTATTGTACTGCTTACTGCCTTTAAGTATAATCAACAAGATAGAGGCTTCAGATAGACATAAATTGCTGAAGAATAAAGGAAAGATAATTTAAAGTCAAGTAGTAAAAGTTATTCACCTTACATGGTTATAAGCACTAACATGTATAATTTTCTCAGGCATAAAATCCATTATTGTTATGATTTTTTTGCAAAGTGAGGCCATTTTCTACTATTAGATATAATTTACTACTGTGGAATCAGAAAGAACTGAAACATTTCTACTTTTTCTTTTAAAATCAGAAACACAAAACAAAATGCAAAAACGAAGTACATTTAAAAACTATTTTTGATATGTTTTGTGTTAATAGCCTTAATATACAAATAGCCATCACAATCCAATAAAAGACTAAATTTCCAATTAAAAAAAGGGGCAAAAGAAACAAGAAGATAATCCCCAAATTAACAAACACAAAAGAGAATTTGATATTCTAGAATATTCAACTTCATTAGCAATCTAACAAAACACATTTATGATTTTGAATATCATAATAAAAAATTGTTGAAAATTTAACACTGTCAGCATGGAAACGGGTCTGGGAACAGAGGCAGTATAATAGCCATCATGTTATAAAGCATTTTAACCTTTCTGTAGGGCAGTTTAGCAATATACCTAAAAGCCATAAAAATATATTAATCCATCATTTCCACTGCTAGGCAGTGAGTCCAAGGATACAGGCAGATGTGAACAAAAATTAATGGAAGAAGGCTAAAACCAGCATTATTCATAATTAGAAATAATCTAATGTTCTAAAGCAATGGAATAAGTAAAATATAGCATATCCATACAAGAGAAAACTATAAAATCATCATCTACTAGGAAAAACAAAGACAGGAAAATTTTATAAAAATACAAATGAGTAAAGCAGCAGATGTTAAAGATATTTGTACTATGATCTCATATTATAGAATAGGATGTAAATAGAACAAACACTAGAAATGTTTATACCGAGGTGCTAAATAGGAGAGATTACATTCTTCATTGATGCATAGTTTGTTTCACTAAAAACTGTTTCACTACTTTATATAATTTCTTTTAAAACTTATCAATGTAGTGTGCACATTTCCTCTTTGCTATTATTATAACTTTATATTTTAATGCATCAGAATTCAAGCCCTCTCTCATTATTCTTTCTCAAGATTTTCTCAATGATTCCTACTCGTTTATTTTTTGAGACAAACTAAAATAATTTGGTCAAGACAAAAAAGTATGCTTGGTGCTTTAGTAAAAATGTCAGTAAATTTACAGAATAATGTGGAGGACAGTTGTCACCTTTGCTACCAAATATTTCATGAGAACATGGTATGTCTTCAATTTTCTTGTCTTTCAGTTCCTCAGAAAAGCTTTATCTTATTTTTATATAGATCCTGCATATTTTTGTTAGATTTATTCAAAATTAATTGATATTTTCTTGCTATCTGTGTATGATCATTTTATCTTAATATGCTTTTTAAAGATTATTGATCGTATGCACACAAAAGTATGTAATTTTTGTATACTTACTTTATAATTGACTAACTTAACTCCCTTACTGGTTATATTTTGAGTGAGTTCACTTGGGTTCTATGAATATTATCAAAAACATTGCTAAATTTGTCTTTGCTTTCTAACCTTTGTGTCTTTTATTGGTCATGTGGCAGAGGCTAGAATTTCTAAAAGAAAATATAGTGCTGAGGGCAGGCATGTTAGATTTTTCATCAATTTTATAAATTTTAATACCTTAAATAATTTCTTTTTATTTTATTGTATAAAATATATATAACATAAAATATGCCATTTAATCCTTTTGGCATTAATTAAATTCACGATGTTTTACAACTATCATCTTTTCTTTTTATTTTATTGTATAAAATATATATAACGTAAAATATGCCATTTAATCCTTTTTTAAGAATACAATTTAGTGGCATTAATTAAATTCACGATGTTTTGCAACTATCATCACTATCTTTTTCCAAAAATTTTTCATCACCTATAATAAAAACTCTGTACCCATTAAGCAAAGCCTCCTTAGTCCTCTTCCCAGCTCCTGATAACCTCCTTTCTGTCTTTATATATTTGCCTATTATAGGTCTAGAGGTCTTAAAGTTTGTTCCTAAAGTTAAAATGTTTAATTAATATTTGAGGTTGTTGGGCCCAATATCCTATTGTTGAATTAGATTGAAATAGGTATATATGTTGCTAGTCGAGGAGTGAAAACCACATAATTTAATAATTTACAGAGTAGAATGAATTTAAGATGTATTTTTCCAACCAAATTTAGGTATCAAAATTGCATTTTAAGGCCTAGTGTGGTGGCTCACACCTCTAATCCTAGCACTTTGGGTGACTAAGGCAGGTGGATTGCTTGAATTCGGGAGTTTGAGACCAGCCTAAGACAAAGTAAGCCCCCGTCTTTACTAAAACTGTCCTGCAACTATCATCACTATCTTTTGTAAAACCAGCTGGGGAGGCTGAGGCAAGAGGATGACCTGAGCCCCAGGAGTTTGACGTTGCTATGAGCAATGACACCACGCGCTCTACCCAGGGTGACAGAGTGAGACTCTGTTTCAAAAAAAAATTGTACTGTATATTTCCATAATGGAATCCAATTGCTATGCAAAAATTAAGACGTGGCTGGGTCTCTCCATTCCTAGTAAGGAGAGCATCACTGACGGAGACCAGCTGTTACGGTCATTGAGTAAGCCTACAACACGGCTTATAATTTTTTCTTTAATTATTATTTTTGGTTTTCTCCTACTTGAGCAAATTTTACAAAAATTAAGCACTGATTTTTTTCTCATCCCATACACAAATATATAAAAAATATATATCATAAAAATGCCATTTAACCATTTTGATGTAAAATTCAGGTTTTCCCTCAAAGCTTTGTCATAACGAGTGGTTAACTTTTCTTTTTTTCCCCTCACTTTTTCAATGGACAAGAATGTATTCTAATTTTGGGGAACATGGAATGTAGTTTAGTATTTGGTGAAAGTGTTTGGCCTTTCTGCCCATTGAATACTGTACCTTAAAGATAGATACATAAGTAATACGATTTGCTTAAATAAATGGAAGCATTCAGTTACAAAATGGTCTGACCGTGCCTGGTCAGTAACACCACAACCTAGATGCAAAAGAGGGCACCTGAAGGGTCCCACGCCCTACAGTTCAGTCCTGTTCAGCCAGGTGGAGCCTGCACTTGTTGGCACAGACGCCAAACACCCCGACAATGGCTGAAAGTGACCTTCTCAACACGCTGCACTGTCAGAACGCAGCTCAGGACCGTTTAGGGGAGATCCTTGCTCCCCCTACCTATTGCTGCCTCAGTGCATACTGGAGGAATGGGTGACAGATGAAATGATGACCCAAAGTAGGAGTTCACCTTGCCGCCACTTTCAGAGTCAAAACAAATGTCAGTCTGCTGTATGGAGTAGGAGCTGCTTCTAAGAATCACTGTTGTCGCGTCTCCTTCTCCCACCTGAGAGAAGGTGTCTAAATCTGCCACAGCTCTCAGACACAAGTGGTGGACTGAGAAGGAGACGTGTCACAGGCTCTTCACGAAACAGGAAAGTGGAGAGACAGAGATGCTCACCAGACGGAGACAGGTGAGCAGATCAATTTCCAAGAAGGAGCAGCTCTCTCCTTGCTGAGAAGGAGTTTGAAAAGTACACACTGCTAAGCCTGATATCAACAACTGGTGCAAATCTAGGACTGATTATTTAAACAAGTGATTTGGGAGCGGCTAGGAAAATAGCAGCGATTACTGGGAGGCAGAGTAAGCTCTCTGGAATCAGGCAAGCAGAGCTGAGAGCCTGTGTTCTGACACGTGTACTTACAGGGGGATCATAGCCGGCGATATCGGCAGAGCGGCTGGCAGGGCGTCTGCGGCTATTCTTGCAAGTAGAACAGAAATGATGAAGAATTAGGCTTTCTTCCTTTCCCCTCACTCCCCTCTTTTCTTTTCCTTTTCCTTTTCTTTTTTTTGAACTATATGAACAGTAAGGACGAGGAGGAAACCGCAGCTGGGGAGACTCAGGAAGTGTCTGGCCAACAGAATTCATTGTCCCGACTGAAGCGGACGCATAGGGGTGGACGAGGCAATGTCTCCAGAGAAGGGAATAAGATTGGTTCGTATCTAACTAAAATCAGGTAAGTCAGAATTATCTAATGTTCTGAACATTTGGACAATAATACTTTTGATAGATTTTGAAACAGAAAAAATTAGGAAATATATGAAATCAAGCTTGTAGAACGAGAGGCAAGGATCACTGCCAGGAGAAGTTGTGTAAGACACGTGGTCACAGTGGGCGTGTGATTTGCAGTGGATGGTATTTATGTGTTCACAGTAACGGAACAGTGGACTAATGACATAACCCAAACTGTGACAGAACCATACTGAAAGGAGGGAGGGGCGTGGCCTGTGTACGGAGGAGGAGTACACTGCTGTCAATACCACGTGACCAGCAGTCCCTGCCAAAACTAGTCTCTTCAAGTTCCCAAACCAAGACTTCTTTCTTGTGATTAGCATTTGATTCCCTTGTTTCTTGATGGACACAACACATTATCTTATTTTTCTTTCATCCTCTTACTGTATTTCTTTTTTTCACATGCTATCTTGGCTTTCTTTAAATAAAGCTATTGACTTAGTGATAGCATTCTTCTGTTCATACTTCATATGATATACCACCTGTTTTAACTCATTAGTGGTTACTTTTAAGGGCTCAAAACTCAAGATTCTATTTCATTTCCTTACTTATTGAGGGATGCGGCAGGGCTCCCTATTCCTTAAATATAAGGTAGAAAATAATCTACCCTTAATGTGTTATACACTTTCCTCCCCTCATCCCTGACTTGCTCTCGTATCCGAGATTTCCTCGTAGGGTCTGGGGTGTCCACGCACAGTCTTTGCCTGGGTTGGCCTGGGGTGTGTTAGAAAGGCCGCACGCACCTACTGATCTGGAGCCTGAATTTTACTGAGGTTTACGCATATACTTGAAATTTGAGAATTGGTGCCTTGGGGGGCAGGCCGCCCACTTTAGGTTTGTAAAAGTCCTTTATCTTACAGCCAAAGGTCAGACGGTCGGGGAGGACCAACACCCCATTAGCCTCAGTCAACAAGTCCACTTTTCTTTCAGATATAAAAAACGGTTAGTATAAATAGCTGTTAACTTCTCAAATATGGTGTATAGTTTACAGTACACAGAGGGTTATGGCGATTACATCTTCATTGTGAATATTTTTATCAATATAAATTGGTCTTCTTTGTATACCTGAAACCTCTTGACACTAAATCCTACTTTTCTTGGATTAAAATAACTACTCCTGCTTTCTTTTCCCTTTTGTCCCAATATACCTTGTGTTTTTAAATGTTCAGGAACTATTTTGTTCTATATAGATTTGTTGGTTTTACAAACCAATATGGAAGTCAGTTTCCATGGCTTATACAGCTGTTTTTGCTTTTTTCATCTGATTCTGTGCTTTTGATTCTTAGCACTTCTTGCTGTCTATGCAATTGTCCTTTCCATTTACAGACCCAGCTGAACCACTTTGATCTTCTCCATTGGCTTAGAAGTTCTAGACTCTCATTTGTCTTCTATTTTTAGAGTCACTACTGTAAAATTATTATTTGACCTTTCATATGGGTTTGAAGCTCTCTCCATCAACTATTTCACGCTGGGTTTGGTGGCACTCTGTGCTTACTGCTTTTCAATCCGGGACATCTTCACTTGAGGGTTGCCTTCTGTGAGCTGGAGGACACCCTTGGTCACCCCCAGTGTGAAGGGCAGGTGGGTGTCACAGTTGCTGAGTCCATAGTTTTTTTACTCAGGGTGAAGTAGGCTTTCTCCCTCAATTCTCTAAAAAGTGCTCTGGTGTCTGAAATGTATGGTTGCAAAATAATCTTAGCCTCATTTATTTTTATTTCTTATTGTATAGCCTTTCCACCGTCCAGATGTTTGAAGTGTTTTTTTTTTCTAGGTTCTTTTTTTAAAAATTTTTTAATTTAATTTAATTTTTTATTAAATCATAACTGTACATTAATACTATCATGGGGTACAGTGTACTGTTTTTCTATACAATTTGAAGTACTTTCATCCAACTGGTTAATATAGCCTTCATGTCTTTTTCTTAGTTATTGTGTTAAGACATTTATATTCTATATTTAGAGAGATTCCCATGTACCCTTATAGGATGAACCATAGGCGTGATCCCACCAATCACCCTCCCTCCACCCACCTTCCCTTCTCTCTCCCCTCTCCCATATTCCTGGGCTAGAATTGGGTTATAACTTTCCTATGAAAGCTATAAATTAGTTTCATAGTAGGGCTGAGTACATTGGATACTTTTTTTTCCATTCTTGGGATACTTTGCTAAGAAGAATATTTTCCAGCTCCATCCATGTAAACATGAGGGAGATAAAGTCTCCATCTTTCTTAATGGCTGCATCGTATTCCATGGTGTACATATACCACAGTTTGTTGATCCATTCATGGATCGATGGGCTCTTGGGCTTCTTCCATGACCTGGAAATTATGAATTGGGCTGCAGTGAACATTCTGATACAAATATCTTTATTGTAGTGTGATTTTTGGTCTTCTGGATATATACCTAATAGAGGAATTATAGGATCAATGGCAGGTCTATTTTTAGTTCTTTAAGTATTTTCTAGATGTCTTTCCAAAAGGAACATATTAGTTTGCAATCCCACCAGCAGTGTAGAAGTGTTCCCTTTTCTCCACACCCATGCCAGCATCTGTGATTTTGTGATATGGGCTAATCTTACTGTTGTTAAATAATATCTCAAAGTAGTTTTTGATTTGCATTTCTCTGATGATTAAGGATGGTGAGCATTTTTACATGTTTGTAGGCCATGTGCCTATCTTCATCAGACAAAGTTCTCTTCAAGTCCCTTGCCCACCCTGAGAGGGGATGACTTGTTCTCTTCTTGTTAATATGTTTGAGTTCTCTGTGAATTCTGATTATTAAACCTTTGTTGGAGACGTAACCAGCAAATATCTTCTCCCATTCTGAGGGCTGTCTACTTGCTTTACTTACTGTGCTTTTGGCTGTACAGAAGCTTTTTAATTTGATGAGGTCCCAGTAGTGTATTTTTGATGTTGCCTCAACTGCCTGGGGGGTCCTCTTCATAAAATTTTTGCCCAGGCCGATTTCTTCAAGTGTTTCTTCAAGAAATACTTTCTTCTAGTATTTTTATAGTTTCATGTCTGAAGTTTAAATCTTTAATCCAGTGAGAGTCAATCTTAGTTAGTGGTGAAAGGTGTGGATCCAGTTTCAGTCTTCTGCAGGTCACCAGCCAGTTCACTCAGCACCATTTATTAAATAGGGAGTCTATTCCCCACTCAATGTTTTTAATTGGCTTGTCAAAGATCAGGGAACGGTAAGTAGCTGGGTTCCTCTCTTGATTCTCTATTCTGTTCCATACATCTACCTCTCTGTTTTTTGTGCCAATACCATGCTGTTTTGACGTTTGGAGGGTTTTTTACATTCCATTTAAAGTTTTGGCACATTGTGCCGGCTGTGTCTCCTTCACTGATTCTCTTTGGTCTGCAGTGAGCCTCTCCTACCTACAGAATAGGGGGTATTTTCCTCCCAGATTTCCTTCAGTCACCTCTGTCATTACGGTTTCTGTTCTTGGTGTTCTGATATTTTCCTCTGGGAACACAGCATTTTTATCTCCGTGTCATCTATTCTCCAGTTTAATCTCTTTTCTCACCTTCTTTTTCATACTTGTCTTTCTGAGCAAGCGTCTCAGGATGTTGTCCACACTCACAACTTGATGTTGTGCTTTTGTTTTCCTGTGGCAAGTTAACTTCCTTCGTCCTATCCCAAACTGGCTTATTTACACTGGAGTCTAGTCTCCTCTAACAGATTCCTGCATCTGTTTCTCAGAAGCCACATCTTCCTGAATCCCAGGGACGTCAAGCAGGTTTCAGCAGGTTTCCTCTACTTCCTCTCCCCAAAATGGTTGAGGGACTCTTTTCTTCTGACTGTGCGAAGTATTTCCTTCCCTGTGTGCAAAGTTGTTCTCAGTGGACCTGTGGCTGTGCTGCTGCCCTTGCCCTTGTTCTCATTGGGCAGAGAAATTCCCACACACGTCTGCCAGCTGCTGTGGGCCCCAGCGGTCCTCTCGACTGCCGTTCCAACCTTCTGGATTTCACAAGTAGACATTCCAGACCCTCCCTCCCACCACTGGCTCTGATGGATTGACATGGTCCGTCTTTTCCTAAATGGATGAAGTAGATGTAAATCTACAATCCCCAGTGCAGATGGCTCGGGGGTTCTTTTCTCAGAATAACTCAAGGGGTGGAAGTCAGAGGTTAAGAGGTGGAGCCAGGGATCAATGGTAGAGGTGCCAGGAAACAGTGTGGATGGGCAGAGACCTGCTGTCTAAGTTACCCAGAACTCAGGGTCAGACCCAGTGTGGATGGGCAGAGATCCACTGTCTAAGTTACCCAGAACTCGGGGTCAGACCGAGCAACAGGAGAAGGAATAGGGCACTGATTTACACTTTTCATGTTAGAAACCCCAGATCCCCTGAATGTGTCCGGTTTCTCATTCTAGATGATCAGCCTTATAATCTGACGAAATCATCCCCAGGTCCTAGAAATATACAGTAGCTACTCCCAGCTCTCCACTTCCCTGCGAATTTATAAGTTTTTCTTTGTTTTCATAGACATTAATTAGAATTTGAAAAAAAGCTGTTTAAGAACTGCTAGCTGGTGATGGTGAGGTTAATTTGGATAAAGTCACAGTTATGTCAAGAGTATGGCTTGAAGGTACGATCCTCGTGGATACCACGTTAACGCCAGTTCTGCACACGAGCCTGATCAGTTTGCTCCACCTGAAGATTTAGCTTGTGCACAGGAGGTTCTCCACCCTATACTGGAACGGTGCCTGATCTCGCATAGCTAATCAGCATTTCTTCCACAGAAAGTCTGGCTTTTAGTGACATGAGGAGATTGAGCAGAAAGAAGCAGAGTTAGACGTGGGGTCGGTGTGCAGCACCGGAGGCTCAGAGCGCTGAGCCACGTCACCACCAGGATGGTCTGTCAATGCTCTGGAAACTTAAAATCATCAAATGCATACTAATTAATTTTCCCTGACAAAACGTGTTTATTGAATTCTTAATAACATTTTCCCTCATCAGCCAATGGCCTCTAGGATGTGTGTACTGTAAATTTTGCCCTTATAACACATCCCTTCTCTCTTAACTCATCCGTGTATCTTCAAAATACAGATGGAACAAAATTGAAAATCACTTCCCCTTTGGCCTGCAAAACTAGAATTCGGTATGTTTTAATTGTAAACAGCATATTTGAAATATCCTTAGCAATTCTTTTCCTGCCTTTCAGGGTCTTCAGCAGGGCTCTGAGGTAGAGACCCCGAGACGGCCGTGATGCTAACACGAAGCGCTGATCTTTTACAAAAAGAATAAGCACCCTAAGACTGCTGCTGCTCTGGTGGGTGCAGGGGGAAATGGATAGATATCTCCCCAGGAGAAAGTTCTGGGTCTTTTTTGTTTATGAATAAAACTTGCAAATCATCCTTTAGAAATGTAGCATTTCAACTAGAATTTAACATATTCAAAAATTGTGACCTGCTCATGAGAGTAAATCACTTCTGGAAAAGGTTTTAATACATCAGAGATCACCACTGCTCGGCACTGACGCAGGAGGGGCGGGCAGGCTGGGGTTCAGCAGGTCCCTTCATGGGGTCGCTTTTCTGTCACCTGGCTCTTCACCTCCGATGGCACTCCCTGTGCTGGGTCTCACTCCGTCTTGGTGGAAATGTGCGTGTTCAGGTACAGATTTCTATAGAGATTGTGAAGATGTGAGAGCAAGTTTCAAAGTTGATGTGATGTCAGTTGTGAGAGCAGAACTCAGAAAGTTGAGCTTCTAATAAAGCAAATTCCAGTCAGTGAGCAGAGACCATGGATAAAAGCAAGTGATCCAGATTCTGAGAAATGAGCCAACGTCGAACCATTCTCTTCTTGTTCTGGTCAAATTACATGGCGAGAGCACGCCTGCAGCCCTGAAGAGAGGGTGGTGTCCCCGAGATGTGGAGGCCAGCCAGGTGTCCCACCCACCACGCTGGGAAGGGGCTCTCCCTGGAGTGGGAGACAAGGCAGAACTTGGGGTTGAGGGGTGGGATCCCCATCCCTCAGAAGCCATGGGGTAGTGGGGCTGGGATCTGGGTGAAAATGCCTGGAACGGAACTGACTGGGAGACAGCTGGGATTGATTTCCCTGACCCGTGTAGCATCAGAGCCCCGATGCTCTGCTTTCAATCGGCAGCACCAGCAAAAGCTGAAGCAGGGGCAGCAGGTGCAGGATGCCCAGAATCAGGATGAGAAGGGGCAGTCAGTGGACCCAGGAGGCCACCCGGGCTGGAGGAGCAGGTGTCCCCTTCCTGGTCTTTACCAGTAGATGCTGGCTGTGCCTGTCAGGGTGGCTCCTTTACTGGGGTCACCAGCAGCTTTGGTAGTAGGTAAGAGGACAGGAAAGAAAGCAACCAGGGGACTCTCTCTGAGCCGTGGGATCTGCACCACAGGGCAGTCCCACAGAGACACCTAAAGGAGATGCTGCCAGACAACCAGTCAGAAGGGTCTCTGGTGAGTAAGTCAGCCTCAGAAAGGAAGCATCATCTCATTTCACGGACACATGAAGCCAGGGACAGGGTTGTCCTAGAGTCACCCCAGATAACATATTGTCAATAAAATAATTTGGGGTATTTAAAAACATTAATCTTTTCTCCATTCCAGATTTTTTCCCTTAAAATTATGAATCGTACTACCTCATAGTTTCTCAACATAAGTGTGTTTGTATTGTAATTTAAAAATTAGGGATGCCATTTAAATAAAAGTCTTGGAAGTCAGCAGCAGTGTGTAAATGCAAAGACACATAACTGTGCACCAAGGAGTTAATGTTAACGCCCGTGTCGTTACTACAAAGCATTTTACATTAGTGCAAACCCCATCCAACTCAGTTTATTTATGTGGTTAAGCCATAGTGTAATATTGATGATAGGATATATTTTCAGAGATTTAGTTTGTTTGGCCTCATGAGTCAATTTATAGAAATTCCTGCAAAGCCTGGGGATCACCTCAGTCTGCTGTGTTTTATTGCTTAATTAGCAAGTTGTCCAAAGTGCCACCATATAAACTGAGCGATGCTTTTTCACCTGTTCACTTACTTTTTATCGGGATAATGAGCTGTGGAATGACAGGTAGAATCTTGTTCCCCCCGTGTTCCAGCATGTCGTGGATTCCTTGCCGAGCAAAAAACTCATAGGGAAATGTCATTTCACAAAGCCCATCAAAAAACAGAGGCAGATAATGATGGTAATCCAGCTTCTCAATTTCTACCTGAAAGTAGAGAGAGAAGAGACGCTGTGTGAAAACACCAGTGGGGACCGTGCGGCCGGGCAAGCTGGGAGCTCTGCCACCAACTCGGGGGGTGGGGGGCTGGCAAGTTAGAACGTCACATTTCATTAACTCATTCACCGAAGGACCCAAAATCTGTCCTCATGTCTATCAGTGACAAGGTGAAAACCATTGACTCTGGAATCGTAATAGTCAAATTTCTTATCTACATACAATCTACATTGGGAGTACATTACTAAATTTTTTTCTTATTATTTTTTAACCATTTGGCACAAAAGCAACATTGCGTAGGATTCAAGAAGTCCATAGTACATATGCAGAAAATGAAAGAATAAAAAACCAAATGGAAGAGACAGGGGCCCCAAGCTCTAATGAGGAGGAAGGCAGAGTGAACGTTTGCTAGTACCGTGTTGTGCAGTCTGCCTTCTCTGGGGCAGGGCAAGCTTGAGAGGGAGGGGCCAGCATGATTCCTGTGATGGGAATCGAAGTGACGAGGAGAATACTGGTGCCATCAGGAGGACAAGGGGAAGAGAAAGAGTGGGCCGAACCTCAGTTGGCCACTGACACCTCGAAATCAAATTGGCCCAACTCCCCTGGCCTGCTGCTTCTGGGAGCAGGGAAGCAGCTCTTCCCCGCACCTCTGCTCATGGCCCTCAATCACGCCTCCAGGCCATCTGTCCACACCCTGTCCACACCAGGGAATGGGGACTAAACTTCTAGAGTTGAGCAAAGAGATTGCAAGTCAGGAGTGACTTACATGCGGGGGATTTGTTTGTGTCTACGTCTCCCACTATCCAGAGTACCTGTGGGCTGACCTACCACCAGGAAGGTGACAGAGGTGACAGTGATATGTAGATGGGAAGGAACCCACAGACTCAGACTGCAGGTCCAGAGCGTCTGCCCAGAGCAAGGTATGTGGCATTCCCAGTAAGAGGTGACATTCCCCTGGCCTTCCAGTCCTTATGAATGCACCCAACTGCCCTTCAACCCTTCTAAGCCAGTGAGGAGCCCATCAAGACCTTTGAGAAATTCCTTCCGACATCAGTGGGAGATTTTTTTGAAAGTTTTTCTTTTTTTATTGACAAATTATAGGTTTTTCTACTTATGGGGAGCAAAGTGGTACCCTGATTTTGTAATCAAAAATTGTGATGCACCTTAGTAGGAAGCTTTTATGCCCTCCAGCTCCCTCCCCACACCCTGGAGCCCCACAGCCCTGGGGGGAGCAGCTGGTAACAAACCCAGCACACTTGTGAGTGTTCCTGTGGATCTGGGTGACTCTCACGCCCTACAGTTCCCCAAGCAGGAGGCTTGTCTGCATCTGCTCTAGAACTTGCTGTTTACCACGTGTGTTCAGGCAGGGGCCCGGGAGGGGGGACTCCAGCCAAGCAGAGAAGCACGCAGGTGACGGTCAACCTTCAGCTCCTCTCTTGGAACTGGAGCTTAGAAAACGAATTCCAAATGTGGTTTTATACAGACATCAACTTTACTTTATATTCCTGTGTATTTATAAAATTTACTTTATTCAGTATAAGTTTATGGAATACATATTTAATACTAATTTTATTAAAGATTTTTGTACATTCTGAAAATGTTTCAGAACAATATTTTGTGCCCGTTGAAAAATTTATTGGTACATTATTCAGCTTCTAAAGGCCCAGTGTTGTTATCTATAATTGCACCTTGTAACCTAACTTCATAAAACCACTGTCGTCTGTACTATGTCTATTTTTCACATTTTGGAGATGCTTTGCTGAGTATCTTTCTTTCAGCACCCTGCTGCCCTCTACACCTGCTCTTCTAACTAAACTGTTACAGTTAGTACCTTAGTGTGACCAAGGACTCTGTAGTTTATACATCAGTGTGAGTCACTTACAATTATGGCTACGCCTTGTTTAACTTCTGTCATCGTTTTGCCTTGGTGGTTGCTTTTTATTTACTTTTTTCTTTCTATTTTGCAATTGTGTTACGTAGATTGCTTATCTGTTTTTGCCATTTCTTTTGTAATGACCTTAAAGGTAAGGCAGCCTGTTGGAATATTTTATTGTAACCATCTCACTGCTTTCTTAACTTTTCAAATTTTTATTTATCTTAGTGAGAGAGGAAAGTTAAAACTCTCCTACCAAGACTGCGGTTGATATGTCAGTTTTCCCCTGGAATTCTATATTTTTCCTTTGTGTGGTTTTGGGGAACAGCATAAACAACAGCAGTGATGACACCAACGTCCACAATCCCGAGACCGTCACAAACACTGTGGATATTATGAGTTCATTTCATCTGCACAACTCTAGGATGTGGGTATTATTACTACCCTGATCTTTAATATGAAGAAACTAAGGCATGGAGAGGTTTTAATGACTCGCCTAAGGTCCGCAGGGAATGAGTGAGAGAGAGCGGGAGCTGGAGCTCAAACCCCAGCAGGGACACCGGGCGCCCAGGGTTTGTTGTTGGGTGCGCTGAGGTTCAGCATTACTGAACCCCCTTGTGAATTACTCAGTGTCTTTACGTCCCTGTCCTCTTTACCACGATTAATGCCGTTTACTCTGATACTGATGCTGCTGTAACTGTGGGCCAGGCGTTCCTGTTTCTTTTTACTTTCTTTCTTCCTCTGACATTGTATTTTGAGAGTATCTCTCCCGAGCAGCTGTATTTATTTTTCCTCCTTCCATTTTATAATACACCTTCAGACAGCAAATACTGAGAGAAAGAACATGAAAAGAGAAGAAAGAGGGAACCCTGGAAAGACAGAAAAACTGAATGAAAGAGAAAGAAAGAAAGACATTATCTCTGTGTCTTTAAACCCTCCTGGCTCACTGACCACAGCAGCGCTTCCCACCAGAAAATCTCTTCTCCTGAGTCTTTTCCTGGCCTCCTTACCAATAGTTGGCACATCTGGATCATTGCGAATCCGCTGGCTTAACAATAAAATAACACTTGCCATTATACTTTGGGATCCCAGACTTTTTTGAACACTATAGAAATAATTCTACTTGTTCCACGTGGTAGGGTGTAACTTTCTTTCTGCTCGCCTGTTTTGTAAGGTTCCTTTTTTATTAACATAATATTGTTTTCAGTTGGCCTAGCCCTTGATGAGCCTCCTTACACTCCATTTACCACCAGGCACTTTTCTGTGTCTGGGTGTGTGTTTAATAATACATTCTCTACCTGATTTCTCTTTAATATATTTTTATTTTGTTGTTTTTTTTTCCCCTGAAAATTCCTTCCAGAGACTGCTTCATTTTCACCTTGTTTTTCACAGTGAAGTTTTTCAAAAGCGATGCTGTGAGCCGCTGTCAACCCTTCTCCCTCCCATCCTCTCTACTACCCATTTCTCCACCATTTTACCAAAGGTGCTTCTATCAAGGTCAGCAGTGACCTACTTTGTGTCTAACCCCCTTGTCCCTTTCTGTTCTCATCAGCAGGACACAGTGGACTTTGTGAAGCTGTCTTCTCTGGGGCCCTGGCATCAAACCTCCAAGCTGGGGGGTCAACCTAACTCCCTCCTTAAATCCTTGGCCCGGCCTGGCCACACCTGTTCCTCCTTAGAGACTTTCTTTGAATACATGTGTCTCAGCTCAGGCTGCCATGACAAGACATTGATTTTCTCATGGTTCTAGAGGCTGGCAGTTCACAGCCCGGGTGTCCAGCATGGCCAGGTTCTGGGGAGGGACCTTCTCGCTGTGTTCTCACACGGCCTCTCCTCTGGAGGCACACAGAGGAGGACCTCTGGGGTCTTCTCCTCCTTTCTCAAGGACACCAGTCTGATTGGATTAAGGCCCTGCTCTTACGATCTCACTTAACCTTTATGACTTTCTTACAGGCCCTGTCTCCAAACACGGCCAGCTGAGGCTAGCACTTAAGCCCAGCAGGTCTGGCAGGGACAGTGCAGTCCCTAGCACACCTGTCATTCAGGTCCTTCCATTTGCATCTCAGCTCAGTGAGGCCTCCCCCCACTGCCAGCCACCTACTGCACGGCCTTTTTACTCCTTCTCATTTATTCATTACAGTTCCCAAGTTCTCTTGTCTGGGGAGCTTGTCATTGCCTAGATGGGTGCTCGGCACATAAGAGATGAGTGCCTGGGAGGGGCATGTGCTGAATTTTAACTCTGACCTTCTGTCTTCTGTGTTAGCTTCCTTGTGAGGGCTTCTCCACTGGGGACTCACTGCATCTAGAGCTGAGGCCAGAGCCAGGGCAGGGTGTCCCAGGGTCACGTGCACTGACCCTGTAGGATGAAGTTGTGCAGAAGTGTCTACGAATTTACATATGCTATACCTATATGTGTTTTACAAATAAAATGGTGTTTTTCTCTCATTAAGAGTGCAGTGACTTACTTTAGGAATTTTATGGATATTATTAAAAATAATCAAGAAAGTCTTCTTGATTGCCTGTATTTACCCTCATTTTACTAGGAATCACTTAGGATTTGATTACCTATCATTTTTTGGTATTTTTTAATAATTAATATAGTATAACAGCTATATATATTTTTTATTCTGTTTACTTTTAAAGCCCTGAAAAAGTGTGTTTTTTGTAATGTTATCAAATGTAAGCATATTAAGATACATTCATATTGGTAATAAGAGGTCTCCATTTTAAAATATATATATGTTGAGAATAATTTAAGATTAAAACCAAAATTTGAAGAGATAGATAAATTACGAGATTCCTTCCTTATCTTTGTGAATTTGTCACAGTGTGACTATTATCCCTATGAGTTCTTCTAAAGTGAAGGCTTCTTTTGTTCATTTAGATTTACAAAAAGTCATTTTAAATGTTTATTTAGCAATCAACCTTATTTCAGTTACATACGTATTTTATTCTTAGGACAACCAGTTTAATAGTAAATATTATATTTTACATTTCCTTATTATTATAAAACAACACTTTTCAGATTTGAGACTCGCTCTTTAAAGTTTATGAAGTCCAGAATTAAAAGAAAATGGCCTGAGTGCAACACAGAACTTGTTTTGGACACATCAGTTAAACTTAGATGGGAATATGCTGATGAATGACTACTTTGATATTAACTCAAGAAATATGAAATATTTTATACTCACAGAATTTTTTTTAAATTTATGTTTTATAACTCTTTAAAGATCACACAGTACCTACAAGTTGATCTTTAAATCTTACAATGACCTTTGGTCAAAGGCAATAAAGTTCTAACTTTGCCTAGTCTCTCAAATATAACGTTTTATCCCCATAACAAATGTATAAGGTAGTAAAGCTCTACTCAAAGGTCGGAAACACAACGAGGTTAATGACTTTCATTTAAAAAACTCCAGTGAGAGACTTACTCTCACCATTTCCATATTCTTGCTTCAATTAGCGATTAAAATTTCTGTTATTATGACTCATATAATAATTCCCGAGGATCTTGCTTAGAATCACAAACTAACCTAAAAAGTGTAAATATATATTAATATATTATGACCTCATTTGGACTTACTATGTCATTTCTAAAATAAAGCTTTGACAGTGTTTTTCAACCCTCCAGGCAGTTGTTGAATTACTACAAAAGGTCTTACAAATTATATAGGCAGGGAGCACTGTCTACAGATGGTATAATGCACACAGAACATATTTTACAAATAAATGTATGATTAATTTTCAAATGTGTGTGAGTACAGTTGTGATGAGCAGTTGATGAGTAGAAAATAATTCATCATTTATGTTTTTCAGTGATACTGAATATACAACTAAAATCATGTTAATAGTATATGAGATTTTTGATGCTAAAAATAAGACTTTTTAACATGAAAAATGCTCTTAATAGTAAAAAAGAAGCAGATTTCAGGCAAGATGACAACAAAAATGATATGGATCTATAAGCTGCTATGACATCTAAAAATAAACCTGAAGATGTGTTAAAGGGAATGGTAGGCTCTGGACCTCATCGGATGCCAGAGATAAACCCAGTGACAGAGGAGAGCTCACGGGGATACTGGGCGACCCCAGGAAGTGTCATGCACAGATTAGATCACAATCGGGGAACCAAGGTTTAATATCTCAGGAGTTCAGGAAAACAGAGCTTTGTGTAAGAAGAATTAAACCCAGATTCCTGCATATGACGAGGACGCTTAAGCCTATGTCACCTTGAAAAGGAGAAGAAAATTTCTTCCCGTGAGTATGTAGAAACAGGAAGGTACCTTGATGTTTGACAAAACTCGTGATGGGAAAAATCTCCTCTGAGAAATAGAAGCCCATAGCCAAAAAAGGAAGAAAAAATAAAATAGGTTCAGATGATGGAAAAGAAACCCTTGGGGTCCAGGCAAAAGGAAATGCAAAAATGTTAACACTTGCATATACAGGTACGTGGGATTGCCGCAGAAAATGCGACTCTTATTGTAGAATAGTTCTCAATAAAAATCTCCATTTGTTGTGGTGATGGAGACACCATGAGGAAGAATCAATAGACAGTGAACATGGAAATAGGTTCTGGAGCAACTGAGAATAACGGAATAAAATCTGAAAGGAAATATTTTTCAAAATGCTTGAAATAGAAAGATATTCCACCTGGAAACAAAAGACAGATTACATATAAAGGATCAAAATAAGACCGAAATTCCATTTCACATTAACACAATAGAGGCCAGAGAAAGGGTGAAAAAATTTCACCATGCAGAAAGAACAAAAATTATTCATCTACTGGGCAACTTAGTAAAATTATCATTCAAAAATAAAGACAAATTAAATGTGTTTGACCAATACTTTTTTTAAAAAAACCAAAGATCATCATCTTTACTAAAAGACAAGAAGTAAGCTGAACACAGGACAAAGAAATGAGATGAAAAAGGTGACAGTAGACAAATTATTGAACAAATTAAGACTAAATCACTCTTGACTCTACAAACAAAAATAAATGACCAACATGGTGGGTTTACAAAGTGGAGCTGCAATCCTGGAAAGGCATAGCAGAGAAAGTGAGAAGAAGGGGTCGGGGTCAGGCTGAGTGTCTGATAGAGATGAGGACAGAGTTACTGGTTAAATAATTAAGCATATTAAAGTTTAAGGATGCCTGTTTAAAGATGAAAAATAAAATTAACTTCTGAGAGAAGAGAACAGAGGAAATGAGTAAACCTCTGTTGACCCAACAAAAGGCTGGCTAAACATGCTGCTGGACTCAGGATAATGGAAGGAAAAGAGAAAATGCCCAGGATGAATCCAAATATATAAGTAATCATAATAAGTGTAAATAAATAAATTCTCTCATTAAAAGGCAGATTAGCAAAAGAGGGGAGTATCCTTCAATTATGAATTTGTTTATAAAGGGCACACTCAAAATATAATGACAGAGAAAGGTGGAGAATGAAGGTATGGTAAAAAGAAATAATAACTATGGTATCAGATAAATTACTAGACGAGGAATTGCTTTATCAAAGGCATGTATATTTGCCATTTTGATAGATACTGCCAAATTTCCTAGAGATGATACCAAATTATATTCTCATCAACAATACATGAGTATCTGTTTTTCTATTGCCTATTTAAAGAAAATGTTATCAAACTTTGATTCTTAGCAATATTATAGGTAAAAATGGGATTTCAGTGTTATTCAACTAGCAGTTTTCTTATTGTGAGAATAATCACCTTTTAAAGATATTTCTGAAAGTCATTTTTATGTTCTTCTCTGGGAATATTTTCATATCCTTTGCCTTTTTTATTTTTCTGTTGAGGCATTGGCCTCTTTTTTAGAGTTCTTGTATATCAGGGAGATTAGTCTTTTGTCTGTGATATGAGTTTCACATTTTTCTTCTGCCTTGAGATTTTTCAAATGTCTTTGAATTTATTAATTTTTTATAGATTCTGAATTTTGAGATAACTTTACAAAGGTTCCTTCCCCCTATTTTGTGGCATAACAAATAATCAGAAAGAATATTCTAATTGTTTAATTATTTTTATGATTTCTTGACATTTAAATCATTAGTCTATTTGTAACTTTTCCAGGTATAAAGCATGAAAGTTAGCATGAAACTTTTCCTGCTATAACGCTTCCAACTGTGCCCTCCCCTCCCCAGGTGGACCCAGTTGTCCTGATGTATTTACTGACCAGTCATCCAATGATGGAAGGTTTTGCCTGATCTTAAAGCTGTATTCCTTGGCTTTCTGTCCTGTTTTGTTGGCCTATCTTTTTTATTCATGAATGGTACTATTTTTACTTAATTTTCGTGTCTATTTGATAGAGTTTAATATCGGGTAGGCTAGTCCCTTTTACATTAACATGTAGGTTTCTTATTGTAATTATCATAAATTATTTACTTTTTCATATGATATTTAAACATAAATTTTAGATGTAAATTTGAATTAATGAACTTACATAGCACCTTTTCTATGTAACATACATTATTTTCAAGAATACATGCAATATTCTAGAAAACTGAGTAAGTATTAAGCCTCAAAACAAGTCTTGAGAAATTCCAAAATGTCTGTCATTCATGTCTTATTTTCTGAAGGATGTCAAATAAAAAAAGTATTGACTAAAATATGGCCAAGCTTTTAATCCTCACATACTTGGAAATTTAAGAACATTTTAAACTGATTCACAGATCAAAGCGAAAAATAATTATGAAATAACATGAAAAATTGAATCACAATAAAATTATGTAACCTCCAAATGATAGAAAAGTTTCCACTTGTACATACTCTTTTTGAGAATAGAAAAACAAAGCTGCATGTCTCATTATATAAGGCCAACACAACCCTGACAGATAAAACCAGATAAAGATAGTTCAATCTCACTGAAATAAAAATAAACGAGTAGGCAAACTGAATTCAGCAGCATTTCAAAAACCATGGCCAAATAGGTATATTTCAGAGATACTTGGATTTTTCCACATTATATTTATTTTAAATTAAATAAAGAAAAATGAGAAAATCTCAATGGATGCTGATAACTGGCAAAATCTGTTCACTGAAAAATAAAAACTCTTAGCAAAAACCTGCAGCCAACGCCGTACATTACGGTGAAACTTAGGGACATTCTTAGTAGAGTTAAAGGGGACAGGAAGACGGTCATCGTTCTCATTCAGCATCGTTCTGAAGGTTCTACCTAAGATGGTAAGAGAAGAAAAAGACGTACGGAGATCAGGAAGGAGGAAACAAAACTGCTCGCATTTGAGGATGTTAGGGTTGTTCACACGGTTTGCCAAGGGAATCTATAAACATGGTTAAACACGCTTAGTAAAAGAGTTCAGAAAACTTGCTGCGTGAAAAATCAATAGCTAAAGACAATAGCATTCCCATGTACAATTAAAAACAACTTAGAAAATGTGTTTTCTCAGAATTCCCGGTAGCAAGAAATGAAACAAAACACACACTATAAGCTAATAAATAGAAAAATCCAGGTCTAAGACCTTATGGAGACAATTACAAAAGATTATTAACAAGTATAAACAGAAGACAGAAATAGTTTTCTAGGAATAAATGGATATACTGACATGGCTGAAGGACCGGTAGGGCTGAAACTACATTGATGGTGATTCTGCCCAAATTAATCGCTACCTCGATGGCTTGCTGTTTTACTACAAATACTGATAGCTCTGTCTAGCTAGAAAATGTTAATTGCTGAGTAACAAATTTGGATTTGGGAATGGAAAATCAAATAATTTTACGGAATAACCTTATTTTACGTTTCTGTCCAAAATGCTAGCTAACAGCACAGCTAAAGGTCAGTCGTAAGCAGGTCTGGAATTTATGCACACTTAACCTTTATTATCCAGAAATTGTATGTTTCTAACTGTAGCAGGCAAAGAGTGATACTTTCAAGTATAATAAATAAAAATGAAATAATCCTTTGTTCTATAGCCTTGAACATTCCCACTCTATCACTTATAAAGATAAGGAACTTCCTAAAACTTTAAAAATAGCATTTATTTTCACCTAAGGGGAATAAAAAGAAACAAAATCTGTACTTAAATACATTGTCCAAGTTTCTCTCTCTCTCTCTCTCTTTTTTTTTTTTTATCACATTTCTGCATAACAATAAAAATACCATAATTTGGTCAGAGGCAGAGAGAGAATAATTATATTATGGGATAACAAGTATTCACAAAACAGAGAAGTAAGAAATGAACAATAGGCCTGGGAGTCCAGGCAGTTTTAAGGAAGAAGTTGACTCTGGTTTTTTGCCACTGGTATTCATTACAAAACATGGACCTATTTTACTAAAACTGTACCTCAGTTAGATAACACGCTGTGAATTTTAATTCATTCAACCAAGGAAGCAGAATTAAAGAGGTTAGGAAAGGTTTAATTCAGGTGAAGTTAATGCCGTGAAGCAACTTGAGAATAAATTATTATGATAGTAACGATGTTGTCTCTTCTATCAGTGCATAATTTTGCTATGTAGATATTTTGCAAAGATTAGTTCCAAATTATTAATGTTCTTTATACTCAGGAGCTTCTTATATTTCTTAACCTAATTTCACTTAGAAAAGTAAAGCAAAATGATACGGAACAGTATAGCTACGCCAGTGACAGGGCCGTTTGGGATGTAAGGGAGAGACAGGGAGAGTCAGCAGGTGGGGAAACAGAGGCAAGTGTGCTCGGCTAGGAGGAATCACTTCCTTGCATTGGAGTACCAAGAGGTTGCTGCAAGAACGCATGAGTGAGACTCCCTCTGTGGACGGCAGCCGTGTGTGGAGTCAGGCAGAGCCGTGACTGCATAGTGAGTCCACCAGCTTCAAACTGTGCCTGCTGGGAGCCCCCTGGGGTCATCATTTGCAAAATGACACTCATTCCTGGGGTTAAGGTGAAGTGGAAATGAAATCACATGGGCTAAGTGATGTTAATTCCCCTTCTGTTCTCTGAAGAGAAAATCATGCCATCACAAAAAGTTAGGAACAATTTCAAATGATTCCATGCCATCTGAAGGGCACATAGCACAGCTCTGGGAGAAGCAGCCTGCTTTACAGAGAGGGGAGCTCATTACAGGTTGGAGACAGGAAGGTTGGCTGGGGAGAAGAGATTTTAATAAACTTTGCCAGATGAGGAGGGGCAGAATTCTGGGTCAAGGAAATGCCCAGAACAAAGGTACAACATTGGTACAGTGCAGTCTATGAAGAGTTAGTGACTTGTTTGGGCCAAAGTGACCAGAACTGGAAGACCCAGCAGGCCATGTTGGAGACCAGAGGCCTCTGTGCCAGCTGGGTCTGGACTGGGCTGGACATGTTGGGTAACAAAGAAAAGAGAGATGACAAAATTTCCACTGAAGTCCAATAGTTTGGCAGTGACATCCAGGCTGCCTCGGGGAGGTCAGCACACAGGAGTGGCTGTGGGGCAGAATCACAGGCTGCAGCAGCAGGTAAAGCCCAAAGCCACGGGGGCCTGAATGGAGACATTGATCTGGAAGGCAGCTGAGAGTGGGTGGAGGAGGATGTACAGGTGAGGAGAAAATGGAAGACTCTTATCCAGGATTGGACGTGGAGAATAAGGAACACGATGGAACACGTATCACAGCGAGGCCTCCAGCGTTCAGAGCAGGGACGATGCCGCCAACATTGCCAATTTAGGGAGCTTGCGCAGAAGCCAGCGCAGGTGCGACAGTCCGTGAGTTCCGTCTGAGACGCAGGCTGTGAGGCTTCTAGGTGGTTCACGAAGATTTAAGGCACTTGGTTTGGGTTTTAGAAGAGTCAGAACCGTCGGGGCAGATGCATCCCATGTATCATCCTGCTCACCAGTGACCTTTGCTATCTGGTTAAATGCTCATCTAAAATTTCATTTTGAAGAAGAAGTGTTTTGAAAAAAAAATACCTTTTTGGAAATGCTTGACTCTGGCCACATATCATATGCTGACTTCATTTTGCTTTACAAAGAACTATTTAAGCCATTGTGATTTGACATGATATCATACATAAATGCTGCACTCCTATGGAAATCTTTCAGTAATTCACACTGCTGATTCTGTTCTTCATAAAACTCAGCTATCTGTTCTTGCAGAGATAAAAACACCTGTCCCAGTCATGGCCAATGTACTTTAGAATGATGTGGCAGATCCGTGCTGAATACTTCATTGTTCAGCTTTACTGTGTTAGCAACCGGACAATGCTGTGTTACCTTTGCATACGTCTAGTTAACAATACTTATAACTTGTCACAAGGTGTCATTTAAAATAGTAGCTTTAGCACAGAGGTTTTGCTGATGCAAGGTACAATGAAAAAACATGAGAGCATCTGGCTCTGTGAATTCTCTTTTATTTGTGCAATAAACCCTTCGTGTTTTCCTGTCAGAGAAGGTACACTGTCTCTACGTGCCCTCACTGAATCTACCAAGTCAGTCCTCCACAACACTTACCTTAGAAGTTGCTGAACATATCTATTCCCTGTGTCCTGTTTGCAGGAGTGCCCAAAGTGAGCAGCTCTTCATAGCAAAGAAAATCTGAAGTATCTAACCCACAGCCACGCGGTAGTATCAGTTGATTCATCCAAAGCAAATGGATAATATATATTTTTCATTGGAAGTATTGCCTGAAGTTGTTCTGTAAAATCAAAGGCTGCTGATAATAATATATATTTTTCACGTGCTGATCAGTGTTGGTTCTCCCTGAAGGAGGCAGTTTGTATCGTCAAATGTTATCAGGGTCTATGCGTGCATCCTGCGACTTCAACCCCAATGAGTCTTTCACAATTTCTGAACAGCTTCCCTGTCCCCCCACCAGTAAGGATAAAACCTCCTTTGGAAGTTGCTCCAGGGCACTAGTCCGGGTTTACTGCTGCTTGAAAGAACTGTCTTTGCTTCTGCTTTACATCTTTTAATTTCTTCAATACAACCCCACGCGCTTCTCCCTCTGATTTAGAATACCGGTGGTCCTTACGCGTGTTAGAACGCTGGTGAGTATTGAATTTCTTTAACGTTGATACTGCAGTATCACATAGCAAGCCAATCATTTTATCATCGGCACAAACGAGATAATGTCGCTATTCCCAACACTCATTAACAAATCTGTTCCCTTCCGTCAATGTTCTCTTGGTCTCCTTTGACCTGATGGGCTGTTAAGCAGCCAGAATTAAAAAATACTTTTGAACCGTGCAACTATTCACAAATTCTACTTCAAACAGAAACAGTGCACCATCGTCAAACGCTGATAACAGACTGGTGCACTCAATCCCCATAAACTCTCGGCAACCAGCCTTCTGCGGTAGCGGCGCCTGTGTCTGTGTGTGGACTTAGAACTAGACGTGAGTGTAGCAGCTGTTGCTTGTCAATTATTTAGCCCTCATGGCTTACTGATGTTCTAGTTCTGCCAGTCGATCTGGGAGCATTATTTAGTTGACACTTATTTTATTCTTTGGTATTTTAAATATGTTCATTTTAAAAATAAAAAATGAATGAAAGAAGAACAATAAAACTGTTATGTTAAATAGGGATTCAGTCAAAAGGCCACACTTAAGGACCTAGAATCTGGCCATATGTAACTTAAGGCCATAGGTTCCCCACCCGTGGGCTAACATTATTCAAAAGGAAACAAATGATAATTATGGGAAATATAAACACTTGACAGGTCATATGCAATCAGGTACATGGTGCTAGCTGTTTCGTGGCAATATAAAAATTTTCTTGTTTTTTTTTTTGAGACAGAGTCTCACTTAGTCACCCTCAGTAGAGTGCTATGACATCACAGTTCATAGCAACCTCAAACTCTTAGGCTCAAGTGATTCTCTTGCCTCTCTACCCTTGCCATCCTCCATCCTCCTGAGTAGTTGGGACTACAGGCTCCCCCTGCAATGCCTTTTTTAGATACGAGGTCTCTCTTTGGCTCAAGTTGGTCTCAAACTCCTGAGCTCAGACAGTCCACCCACCTCAACCTCCTAGAGGTGGGCCACCATGCCCAGCTTTAAAAATTGTCTTTTAATAGGACAGAAACATTTACAAAGGAACTTGAAGTATCTTCTGAAGACAGACCTATTATCAGCACTTAGAAAGACCACGTTCCTCACTCCCCACAATCTTGTCCTCCTGGATGGTGTCGCCTAAGCAAGCTTGGCAACTTTTAGGCCAGTGGCCCCTGCTCTTAGAGCCTTCCTAGGAACCCGTGTGCAGCACTGTGGGGGCAGCTCCTCAGCAGGTGAGGATTCCTAGGAAGACCTTACTGTTAAAATGATCACCACAAATCCATCAATGAAGGTTTTGTTTTATCTTACTTCAGAAACAAGATAGCTTTTGGAATGTTTCTGCTTACACACTGTTTATACCTTGTGGCACAACTATACTTAGATAATCTAAATAATTGCTCCTTCCAAATACTAAGAGAATCCAACTTTTTAGATAAAGTGAAAAGAAAGGAGAGGTAATTTTGATACATGGAGCATTTCAATGAGGTAGGTGCAGTGCAGATGGAGGAGAGGTTTTGGGGAGATGCCACCAGCTCTCCTGATGATTTGGGGCGCGTGTAGGTAGGAAGGAGCCTGTGTGTGCTGCAATTCTCAGTGAGGAGGGAGGCACGGGGAGGGTGCAAAGGACCTGGGCTCATGGGTCTCAGCTCTGTCCTCATCAGCTTGCAAATTCCTCAATCTCCCTGTGCTTCAGCTTTTTCCCTTGTGAAATGGGACATTGACTCCTCCTACCTCACAGGTGTCAATGCCCATGAAAGGTAAGGACAGTGCACATCTAAAAGGAGGCAAGGAATGAACAGGTGTCAGCTGAGAGGCATCTGCAGAGGGGTCCCCTGACATCCCCATTATTTGGGTTATCTCTTTATCAAACACGGTTCAGTGCCTCTATATTTACTATATTCCTTCAATTTTACTTTGTAGAGGAAAAAATATTCCTTTTCAGTATGCCAACATTTTCTTAAACTATTCTGGTGCTTTGTCATTTTGTCTAAAGTGCTTGAAGAACAGAAGTCATTTGTGAAGGGCACAGGACAGAGAGTTGGCTGGTTAAACTGGGCACAGATCAACGTCTGCCAGCCATTCAGGGGACTTCAAAATAGGTCAGAATGCCTTTATAGAAAATGACACCATCTTTCTGGGTTTCAATTTGATAATAAATCCAGGACATAAGAACATAAAATACTGAAAATTTCATCTTCATTAGAACAGCATTGTATTTCCAAATGACTTCAAAATAAGTCCATGTTTATAAAATGACTATAGATATGTATATAAGCTGATTTAATACCAGTGTGTAAAAGTTATTGACAGCACACTTATCAATTAAAGTCTTTGACAATTTTTTAAGGAAAAAATATTATCTGTGTAGCAGATTCTCTGCTTTCAGAGTTTAACCTTAGGCCACACACCCGCTTGGCTTTTATAGCCAACATAATATTTACAATCAAGTTACTTTGACATTTTAGAATTATATCCTAGTGACACACAGAAAAATACACACTTAGTGCAGCAGGTTGCAATTTTGGAAACAAGCATCTTAATTTACAATATCAAATATTTTTAAAAATGTTGCTGTGTTTTATTTCCTATAAAAAAGACTGAGCTTCTTAGCCTGTAGTATAAAGAATATTTCCTTCAACTCAGTCAAGGTTACAGACAAAATTGAAGCCCGCAGAGAATGAAAGTCTCATTCTCGAGATTCTCATTATGCAGTTTGTGGAGCTGGTGTCCCTTTTCTCCCGGTGAACCCTGCCTCCGCCATGTCGGCCAGGGAGGACTGAGCACCGCTGTTTAGGACGTTTTTTGCTCTTCTGCTCTTTGAGTCTCTAACTTTCTTGCGCCCCAGATTCTCCTTGCTCCTGGGTTCTCCGGACTTTGTGCTTACTTCTGCTTGTTATTATTTTACCTGGCCATTTCTGCGGACCTGGTTCTGCCATCATGTTCTGGCTGCTAAGATATGTCTTAAGACAAGTTTGCATGGTCTACGAGGATGGACGCAGTTCCCGTGACTCACTTTCAATACCTGACATCATCCACCTCCTATGAGTAAGTCTTAATCAAACTCTGCTGAACACATGAATTATTCTGTCTTAATTTTGAGAGTAAATAAAATCCTCTAAAGTATAGCGTTGCTGAATTCTATTGCACAACAACCAGGGTCAACCTCATATGCAAACCTGCAAAATATTTCATTTTTATTAAGGATTTCTGATGTAACAGGCTCCTGACATCCATATAGATTCCTGAACTTAAAGACATGCTGTTGGCTCCGGGCGTTTCCATTAGGTATATGACCCACAGCCTGTGTGTCCAGCTCAGGGAGCGTCTCCCACCCTCTCTAAGGGAAGGAAGCCCTCTGCACCGGCAGGGTGCTCGGCACACACCTCTTTGTTTATATCCTGTCACCCTCACCGAACTGTGAGCCCCGGGTGGCATAGCCTGTCCATTCTTTTTTGATCCATCACATTTCATATCAGTTCATGATACAAAGGCCACTTCGTATTTGGTGAATGAACTAATCAATGAGAAGATGGTTAAATGACCTCCCATTGCCAGTCCCACTCAGCGCCGCTCTCTCTCCAGGGTGCTCCCAGCTCTCCCTGCTACAGAAAGGCTCTGTCCACGTCACTCTGCTGCAAACGGCCCTTCCCTGGCCGTGTGCAGGCGTCTCCCAAACCTCCCCCACGCATGCTCAGTCATCAGCATCTCTCCCAAGTTCCCTTCCAGCTTCACATTCTGACATTTCATTCCCAAGTCTTAAGCTCCAGTCACAGCAGACACTTGCTAAATACGTCCTACTTTTCCAGATGCTTGGAGTGCTTTTCCATTCTGAGGTTTATCTCTTTATTCTTTATGAAATCTTACGAGTGCCCATCTCTCTCCCGCACCGTAGAGTGCAGATTTCGGAGCTTAAGTCCAAATTCTGCCACCGCCTCTGCCTTGAATTAGTTATATGACCTTAGGCAGGTCACCCCAGCTTCTGCATTAAAATAGGGGTGATGACAGCACAGGCTTCAACTGTCTGTGGTAAACAATATATTAGTTAATTTATGTAAATCATTTAGAGTACTGCCTGGTACATGTTAATCATTATCATTGCCACTTCACTATAATAGCTTTAGACAGATTATATTCTAATAACATGAGTAGTCATCCTGTGTGCCCAAATATTTACCTATTTGGGAATATGAATGATATCTCCGCTTGCCTTCCTAGCTGAAGCAAGAAAGCGCCTCCCCATCAGGGTGGAAATCACATGTGCTCAGCCTGGGGTGCTGGGGCCCTGGGGCACTGGGGCTCTTGAGTGCTGGGGCCCTGGGGCCCTGGGGTGCTGGGACCCTCGAGTGCTGGGGCCCTGGGGCACTGGGGTCCTGGGGCCCTGGGCCCTGGAGTGCTGGGACCCTCGAGTGCTGGAGCCCTGGGGTGCTGGCAGAGGACAGCGCTAGGCTGTTGTGCTTTGATTCTCAGAGCACTAGCCAAGGAAATTTCAAGTCACAGCAGAGACTGGCAATGACAGCTCAAAGCCCGGGACAAGATGAGGATCACTGGTGAATCACATCAGTATCCACAGGAACTGAGTTTGAGAGTCGGCCAGCAGCCGTGCTTCATGACAGCAACAGTTATGCTAAGAGAACCATCTCCAACCACAGCAAGAGCAGGTGAGGGGCCCTCCAGGCTCACTGCAAGTCTATAGGAGCCAGAAGAGAGGGGCAGGAAGGGAAAAAGGGAAGTGATGTCCTGAGGCCAGAGTGGCCTCAGATGCTTGTTCCCATTCTCTGCTCCTCTCCCATGCCCAGATCCACCAGTGGAGAAAGAATCTCCAAAGGAAGAAGAACACAGTTACAGACAACAAAGAGGACACAGTGTGGAGACATGTGAGGTGTTTACTCCCAGCACCTCTCGTGCACACACACACACTCTGATTACAGCTCACCCCTCTCATTAAGTCTGTGGTGTGCCTGCCTTATATCTAGCCTGGAACTCAGTGCGGCCCAGGGTCTGTCACGTAGACCCAGTGGATCATAGATGGATGGAAAGAAAAAGGAGTGAAGGAGTGAATTGCTTTTTAATTTGCTCAACCTTCTCCAGATCAAGTGCTTTCTATTTTAGTGGTTTTTTATTTTCTGGAAACTTCTGCAAAGTATGTCAAACAAGGGTTGGTTCTAGGCCTGCTAGATCACCTGGGATGAAGAGTCATTTTTTGTGACTTTAGCTCCTTTATTTCTGCCTTCCCCCTTGATTCACCAGTGAGAGCTGGCCTGCGGTGAGGGTACAAGGATGTCCCAAAGGAGGGATGTGACTGAATTGCCCACTCATCACTCCTAACTGACTTAGGGTCATTGTTCTCTTGTTAACTGAAGGGGCCTTTGGTTTCAGTTAGTCCCCTGCAGTCAGTTCACAAGACTGTTCACTACACAGGCACAGCTTATTGGGGTTACCAGATCTCGCCTCCTCCCAGCCTCTTGCGTTCCAGAACACCACCACTTATCAGATGGGTACAGTTTCCAGTCACGGTGGAATTCTCTACAAGGCCTGCAACTATGAGAAGCAGGAGCCACAGAATTCCTGAATGCAGATTTCTTATTGTCTAGATAGTTTTCACACACAGAGAGATAAAAAAGAGAAACAATTGACCAGAATAAGTTTGCATGCTTCAGGTGGTTAAGCCTTTAGTCCTGCAATGTACTACTGGCATTAACAATTAATTTTAGTGGATCAATTCAACACTTTTGAGCACATTGATTTAGCAAGTTAAAATATTAATCATGTCATTACATTTTTTTTTGTCCTTTGAGACAGCATCTCCCTCTGTTGTCCAGGCTAGAGTACAGTGGCATCAGCCTAGCTCACAGCAATCTCAGACCCCTGGGCTCTACTGATACTCCTGCCTCAGCCTCTGGAGTAGCTGGGACAATAGGCACCCACCATAATGCCTGGCTAGGTTTTCTATTTTTAGAAGAAATGTAGTCTTGCTTTTCTCAGGCTGGTCTTGAACTCCTGAGCTCAAGGGATCCTCTCATGTTGGCCTCCCAGACTGCTAGGATGACGGGTGTGAGCCACCATGCCCAGCCCATGTCATTACATTTTGATTAGGAAGAAGGCAACATTCAAAATTGTTAAGATCACCAATGACAGTAGAAAGCAAGTTTCTCCCACCATCCCTCCCAGTGGTGTGCAGGGAAGTGTGTAACGACGGGCTCTGGGGGACGGGCCTGCTGATGTAGCGGTTTTGCTAGTTTTATGGGATACATTTCAAGCTACCACTCTGAAATCGCTGGGAGGAAACACATATAATCAGCTCTCGCAAGCTGTAAGGAAGTGTTGTGACTGTGTCTTAATAAAATTTTGGCTAATTCTACACATCTAGAGAAATATAGTTTTCTTCTTCTTTTTTTCTTTTTTCAACTTTTTTTTTTTATTAAATCATAGCAGTGTACGCTAATACTATCATGGGGTACAGCGTACTGTTTCTGTATACAATTTGAAATACTTTCATCCAACTGGTTAACATAGCCTTCGTGTCCTTTTCTTAGTTATTGTGTTAAGATATTTATATTCTACATTTAGAGAGATTCACATGTACCCTTATAGGATGAACCATAGGCCGTGAGAGTTTTTTTAAAGGTCACTAATTAAGGGTTAATTCTCAGTGCTCGTAAACTGTTTCTCAATTCCCAGTGTTTGCTATTCTTCTGTTTTTCTTTTTCTTACACTCCAAGAAAATAAAATACCTTGTTTTCCACCTTTCTTGTTGGCCATTCCCTTTCAGACCCTCCATGCCTAAAAAATACCCCAGAGTGAACTTCTTCCCCAGTCCCCTCACTCACCCATACCTGTCTAACCTATACTGTTCCCTATCTTGGTCAGATCGACTCCTATTTCTCTGAGGCCAGTGTGTAATCTGTTTGTTTTATCATCAAAATGTACACAGCCCCTGACCACTCCTATTTACTGCCACAACTCTAACCATGGTCTGAACCACCAGCGTTGCTCCCCTAGATTGCAGGGACACCTTCCTCCTTGACCTCCCTGCTATGTTCTTGCCCCTGGGGTGTATCCTCCACCCAGCAACCAGAGATGCTATTAAGAAAGAAGTTAAATCAGATTACCCCTTTGCTCAAAATCTATAAAGCAGAATAAAAGCCAAAGTCCTTGCAATGGCATGTAAGTCCCTGCATGGCCCAGCCCTTCGTTACTTCTCTGATACCGTCCCTTGCTACTTCTGCCCTGACTGCCCTGTTTTTCCCAGAGCAAAGCTGTGTACCTCAGGTCCTTTCTAATGGATGTTCTCACAGTTTGGAATGCTCTCATTCCAAGTGCAGGTGTGACTTATCCCCTGATTCTTCTCAAGCATTTCCTAAATGTTTGCCTTCTCACCTGTCTTCCAGAATCATCCCATTTAAAATTACAACTCCTATCTTGGTTCCCCTGATCTCTTTTAACTTCCTCTCCTCTTTCCTCCATACCACCCATTATCTTTTAATATACTTTGTTGTTATTTGTTTTGTTTGTTGGCTGCCTTCCCCTACTAGAATGTAAGCTTTAGGAGGGTAGGAGTTCATCAGATTTTATGTAGAAATTAGGCACTCAACAAAACTTTTCAATTAATGAATGATTAATGTACAGATAGCACACTAGTTTCCTATAAAAAGCTAAGAGATAGTATCTTAAACCTGATAAGGGTTTCCCCACTTAGAGCTAGACAGGGCTCTCCCCCATTTCCTAGGCCTATGAAAACAGGCTTTTTCCAGACCACATTATCTGGAGTGGAAAGCATACACCCTGCTGCCTCACCTGGGATAGGGATTGTGAGGATCAAATCCGTTTGCTAAATACACTCATTTGCTAATTTTAGAATTATCTTCTGCCTGCCAGCCCCTGGCCAATTATGACATGTTCTGGGCATGCCAAGACTCCCTGCTTTCAGGCAGTATGTGGACCCCCAGACAAAAGGCCCTCAGAGGGTCCCACTTGGGTTCTTGCCCACCCCACTGCTGGAGGTTCTGTTTACTTTCCTTTCCTTATCTATTTCTTTCTCTGTCAATAAACTCTGTCCTTTCACTTATCCACACGGTCTGTGGTGGTTTCATTCTTCAACCCCAAGATCAAGGACTCGGTGCAGAGAAATTCTGGCTATAATCCTGCCCTGATCTCTCTATATATTTGTTCTTTAATCCCCTCAATCTTTCTCTTCCCTCAGTTCTTCCTCCCCACTGTGTGTCTGACAGGGCATGTGTCTGCAAGGCTTAGAAACTGCTGATCTAAAACCTAGAGTCCAACCACTTCCTCCACCTTGTCATGGACTCAACCAGACTCTTCTCAAACCTCCTCATAAGCAGATCTTCTGTACCATTCTGATGTGATAAAATTTCTCAAATTGGGATGAAATTAAGATCCCTATGGCTTCCAGCCACTACTTCTCTGTCTGTTTTTGAGGAAAACCTCAAATAACTCTTTCCCCTCTTCCACGTGAAATCTTTTCAAGTATTGACAACGGTTCTCAACCTGTGGGTCGTGACCCCTTTGTAACAATGAAAATACACTGCGGCATTAGGAAGGTTGAGAACCACTGGATAGGGTATTTTCCTTTTGTTTCCAAAGTCTTCCCTTCTTTTTGCAAAATAACATCCATTCCTCATATTACTTACATATTTTACAATTTTTGAACATAAAATGTATTCTAGAGTAATTTAGATCTCTGAAGAATATTAAGCTATACTGTTAGAAGAGGTGAAAGTTGTACTAACACACAACGCATAGAAACTAAAGCCTACAGAAGCAGGGGTGAGTTGGCCAAAGTCATCCAAAAATGCTTATTTTACAAGCAGGTGACTCTCCCTACCCCCACTCCAAGCAGTGTTCTGTCCACTACACCATATTTCCTGGCACTTGATTATGTTAAGTTATTGTATGACTGTCAGTATAGTCAGTGGATTATAATAAAGACTGATGTTTTTCTAGAAATCCCTAAGTCATCCCCTGAGAAGGCCAAGGTAATCCACCCATGGAAGCAGCAAGGCCCTTCCCTCATTCTGAGGCATTGCTGAAATTCTTTCCATAAGCACAAAGCTCAACTGATTAGAATTCTTCTGAGATTCAAGATCCAATCCACAGTCATGAGCAAAAGAGCAGTGTTACCCAAATAGGAGGACAAATAGCAAATTTCTGAGTTAAACTAGTGTTTTTAAGTTCAGGCTTTAATAACAACATAGTCAACAACTAAATTTTCAAGTAAAAACACTATAAAAGTTATTAAAAATCTAAAGCTAACTAAACATGAATGAAGAAAAACCTATAGACCCCAGGGACAAAAGTTTTAAGGTAAAGAAATGAATCAGTAAATACAACATATTTAAATTAAGTACTTACCAAGAATATATGCTCTCAAGATCTTAATAAGTTTGTGCAAGAGCCAAAGCTTTTGCCAGAATAGCCAGGATTTGACAGAGGTGGCCGTCAGTAGGAGAAAGGCAATGTGGGGGATTCTGGAGACGGGACGCCTGCCTGGTGGGAGACACGCAGCCCCTATTGGTTTTGCAAAGTTAACGCTAAGCCAGGCCCTGAGCACTGAGCAATTCAAATACATCATCTCTTTTAATCCTCAGAACAAAGCAATCAGCCGGGTACTGCTGCTGTCATCCCATTTTACAGATGAAGAACCGGGTTCAGTGGAGTTTGGCAACTTGTCCAGAAACATTGGGAAAAGAAGTGGCCTGAGTGTGATTCAAACTCAGACATCCTCTGGCACCTGCATTGGAATCTTAACCATTATGCTTTGTTGTTTCTTGGCAAATCACCAGACAAATAAATCATCTACCTTTCCAGTCATTCCCCAAGGGAACGTTGAGATTATAAGCTTCCCAGTCAACCCTCAGGCCCACTACTCACCCCTGGATTCCCAGACCCACTACTCACCAGCTGTGTGAAATTGAGCAATGCCCTTAACTTTCTCTGTGAGCTGGTTTCTTCATTTGTAAAATGCGATAATATCAGTTCACAGAGTTATTGAGAATATTAATTGAGTTAATGGATGGGAGGAAACAGCCCAGTGGTTAAGAGCACTGGCTTTGGAGTCCAACAGCTCTGAATTTAAATCCAACTCTGCTTTTCGCTCTCTCTTGATCTCTCAGGGGGCTGCCCACTTCTCCCAGTCTCATTCTCCCTGTCTATTCATCAAAAACACTCACAGCACCTTCCTCACAGGTGGTTACGAAGTTTAAAAGAGCAAATCCTTGTAAAGTATGGAGCACAAAGAAAGTGCTCAGTGAATTTGAACTATGACCTTTCTCACATACAAATATCTGGCAATTACAAATAATAGTTGGTATTAATATGAGTAAATAGAACATAATTTGCTAGGCAGATGACACAAATAAAAACCCATAATCTTAAGAAAAATTACAAAATTCACATTACCAAGGACAATGATCTTTTTAATAAAATAAAATGACAAATACTGATTTACTTAAAAGCAAAGTCTCTTAAATTGAGCTACCAAATTTAGAGATTCGCTACTTGCTGAGATACATCTAAAGTCAAATAATATGGAAATATTACAAATAAAAATACAGTTAGAATGTGATAATGCATGTCACAAATACAATAGCATAGAAAATGAATATTAATTAAATTTTGAGAAACTAAAGAAGTATTTGACAGTGACATTATTACAGACGAAAATTTTTTTTCTTTTTTTTATTAAATCATAGCTGTGTACGTTAATACAATCTTGGGGTACAATGTACTGGTTTTATATACAATTTGAAATGCTTTCATCAAACTGCTTAACACAGCCTTCATGACATTTTCTTAGTTATTGTGTTAAGACATTTATATTCTACACCTAGTAAATTTCACATGTACCCTTGTAAGATGCACCAAAGGTGTGGTCCCACCAATTACTCTCCCTCCAACCATCCTCCCCCATCCCCTCCCATCCGTCTCCCCTTTCCCCTTCTTCTTGGGCTATAATTGGGTTATAGCTTTCATAAGAAAGCTATAAATTGGTTTCATAGTAAGACTGAGTATATTGGATACTTTTCTCCCATTCTTGAGATACTTTGCTAAGAAGAATATGTTCCAGTCCCATCCGTGTTAAAGAAGAAAATTTTAACTAAACACTATTAGTCTATGGTGAGAACAAAAGCAAAAGTTTTAAAGTACTGGAAATTTAAAAACTAATTTGTAAAGATGATTTTAACAGAAATGTACAAAATTTTCCAAGATTCAGAGAATACATCTATTTCAACTACTCATGCAATATTTACCAAATACATTAGCATGCAGAGAAAATTTCAAATATAAATAACAGGAAATTTAGGCCATATTTTATTTTACTATGGTTCCATAAAACAAAAAAATTATTTTTCATTCAATAGAGTTGGTTCCTTATCACTTTAATAAAATGAAAAACATTTAAAAGTTAAAAAGATGCATGTTTTTAACAATGAGGGAAAGTTTTGGGTCTGAAGTTGAGAATCTTTTACTTATAATAGACAAGGGTCACTGTATCAAACTAAAATATATCAAGAGGCAGAATAGCTGGAATCTTCATGTTGGGTCTACAGTGCTGTGGAGAAAGGGAAAAAGTTAATGTAGGTAGGCTGAGTTTTGTTTTTAGGGGTTTTTTTCCCCCTTGTATGGAATGAATAGCAAAACCACACAGGGACAAGCTAAGTCAGATATCGGTCTCTAAAATGTTCTCACATCCTTGATCTGCCGTCTCTAAATTGCTGAAGCTCCTAAAGAATGGGTCCTGGACATTCTCCTCCGGCTCTATCCCCTTCCTCACCTCCTCCCCTGCTAAAGTGGTTTAGTGTTTTGCATTTTCCCCGCACTGCACTTACGCTGCATTGATTATTAATCTGGATTGAGATATAGGTTTTGTTTGGTTTTTCCTCCGGTTTGAGATGGTATGTCTTTGATGAATTTCAGAAATGTATAAGCATTCTCTCTTCAGTTATTACCATTTCTCTCTTCTTTCTATCACGTCCTTTGAAACTTCTAATAGATACGTATTGGTCTTTCTTTTGCTTTCTTTCATGAAGAGATTATTTTCAACTTCTTTAATAATAGCCTCTTAGCCATAGCCTATCCTTTAATTTCTATTGGCTTTATAATTTCACTTATTGCAATTATTTCAAGAGTTCCATTTTCTTTTCTCATGACCTCTTGTTCTTCTGTTACATATTAATGTTTTTACGATTTTTAATAATTTTTCACATTATCATTATAGTCTGCTTCAGGTTATTTATTGGCTCAATGTCTAGAGTAATGATTCTCCTATTGATTGTGTCTGTAAAGTTCAGCAAATGGATTCTTTATATTTTAATCTTTAATTTGCCCTTCTCTTAGAGGGGCTTGGTTTTTGCTGGTGTCTTTCCTGCTGACAGGAGTGAAAATGGACATCCAAAGAAATTGTGCATTACTTCTATGCATGCTGAGAGTATCACAAGCAGACCTCTTATATACCATCTCAGACGGACAATTCCAGCCTTCTCAGGTACTGCAGATTTGGACTCCAAACCAAAATAGGGACATGTGGTTCAGGCTTTGGATTACTAGGAGATTTTTCTGCAGACACTAGACAAACATGAGCTTCCTTGTCAAATGCTGTGGTCGGGAAGCAGTGTGTTTGTTGTTATTGTTGTTGTTGCAGTTTTTGGCCAGGGCTGGATTTGAACCTGCCACCTCCCATACATGGGGCTGGCGCCCTACTCCTCTGAGCCACAGGCATCGCCCAGGAGCAAGTTTTTAATGGCTACTTTTCACTGAAGCCTGCAAATATCTATGCTTTAAACTTTACTTAAAGAGTTTTTCATAAAGAACTCTGAATCTCTGCCTTGGTTTTCTTCTATCGGTATTGAAACTCCGCCTAGTCCGGGTGTAGTAATCCCTCCCCCTCCATAGCTGGGCCACTGCAGCATCCACTCCATGCTTATTGATTTAACTTCCATTCCACTGAAAAAAAATCATTATCCCAATGTCTAGACATTTTCTTTCTTTCCTATGTTAGGAAATCAATTTTAATATTGTTATAGTTTATCAAACATTTCAAAGATACTGAAATGGCTTCTGCACTGCTTCAATACACATCTTGACATATCAAGTTTCATCTTGAACTCCCTGGGTGATTTCTTTTACTCTCATGATATTACATTTCACCTAGATTACTGCTCCCAGATTATATTTCTAAGCCAGTGGTTCTCAACTGGTGGTAGTTTAACCCCTGAGAGCATTTAGCAACATCTGGAGGTATTTTTAGTAGAACCGTACCCAGAGGGGTGCGGGTTCCTAATGGATAGAGGCCAAGGATGCAGCAGCTAAACTTCCTACAACACCCCAGGGAGTACCCACAGCAAAGACTTTTTTTTTTTTTAGACAAAGTCTCTATAGCCCTGAGTAGAATGCTGTGGCATCATCATAGCTCACAACAACTTCAAACTCTTGGGCTCAAGAAATCCTCCTGCCTCAGCCTCCAGAGTATCTGGGACTATAGGCACCTGCCAGTATGCCTGGTTAGTTTTTCTACATTTAATAGAGACAGGATCTCACTCTTGATCAGACTCTGACTTCTGAGCTCAGGAGATTCACCTGCCTCAGACTCCCAGTGTGCTTGGATTATAAGCGTGAGCAGGCCCAGCCAGAAAAGACTTATTTTGACTCAAAATGTCCATGGTGCTGAGCTGAAGACCCTCCCAACTCCATACCTGTCTCTCATCTGTTTCTGACATCTTCATCTGAATGCATGTTAACACGTATTCAACTATCTTTATTTCCCAAACCTGTCTCTTGCCTAATCTTTTCCATCTCAATGGCAGCATAAGGAAGCCGATTGCTCAAGTCAGAAATGCTACAGTCATTCTTGAGCCTTTGAAAGCCCAGCCCAGTGGATTTTATCCACCAAATATCACCCCATTTCTTTAACCTCCCCTACCTCTATCGTAGACTATCCTCTCTCACTGGGATACTGAGTAATCTCTTTAACCTGTGTCCTCTCCTTCCAATCTTCCCTCTCTGCAGTTCATTTTCCACACAGGTATCAGGAGTCAGGGTGGTCTCATTGCACATCTAACAGAATTCACATTCCTTAGGTCTTCAGAGAGGAATTTCTGACCTGAGCCCTGACAATCACTTTTACCATCATTGTGCCACTCACTCACTATGCTTTGGAAAAATTAGTCCTCTTATATTACTGGGATGACATTGAACCTTTTTCCACCTCAGAGACCCTTTGGATACTGTTTCTTCTGCCTGGACTGCTCTTCCTCTTTCCCGGAGGAATGCTTCTTGAGCTTCAGATCTCAGCTTAAACATGCCCTCCCTTGGTAGACCTCATGGACCTCCCCATTTGTAAGCCATCTCTTACAATATTTATTGCAATTTTCAATTTAACAATATATCTTCTCTTCTAAATGTAAACTTCAAAAAATCAAGAACCATGCCTGCTCTTACTGGGCCTAGAATATGTCAAGCATTCGGGAAATATGTTATTGTTGAAGAGATTAGTTAATACCTACCAGAATTTTAACATGAGTGATGACTAGGCCAACCTCATCTGAAGAGGTTCTGTTAATCTTGAATTATTAGGGTGCCAAGTTTTAGGCATACATGACTGATTATATACTATGGAATAAGCTACCTACATTACTAAACATTTAATGTATTGTAATAATTATAATACAGAAACATATATGATATACATACATATCTTATAAATGAATGTGTATATATTAGATACCCATTTGCTTGTGGTCATAGAAGTAATATATGTTTGTATATATACGTATATTAAATATACATAAGCAAAGGGTGAGAAAAGCTGCATTCACAATTTAAGAGATGTTATCTATGTATTACTTTCTGAAGTTGAGTTGAAGGTCCCATTACTAGTCAAGTATACCTGGACAACCTATGCGTATCCATTTTA